>KZ062877.1:7808-97222 GCA_002091835.1 Anopheles maculatus
CTCTCCATCAAATTCGATCTTGAATGACTTTGCATTAAAGATATCCCATTTCAATCAAGCAACGCATTTACGTTCATGACACTATACACCAAGGTCTGGTGGCTTTAATGCCGGGTGTGTTTTGTGTGTACGCCGCTTTAAAGATATTCAGGACATTCGTGGGTGCAACGAAGCTACACTCCGGGCACGGCAAATTTGTCAACTCATCTTCGGTCCTGTTGGGTGTTTGGTCCTGCCGGAACTGACTCAGCAGGTTTCGGTACAAAACTGCCGACTCATTTCGTTCGTTGCAATGCAGTGCTCGCGAAAGTGTCAGCCGGGCTTACTACCAATGCGACACTGAATCCTGGCTTTAAGCTAGGACACGGACACAACGGCGGAGTGAAACAGTTTAAACACGCATACACCTAGGGTGGGAACAACGGATAGGAGTCCTTCTGTTAGCCGGGGGTCTAAAATTAACATACCGGTGGTCGTATTGGTCAGTTTAGGGAGTCCCGTGTCCAGTCCCAAACAGCAACGCCTGGGTGCTGGAGATTTGAATTTGATACCGAGCGATTGGTGGTGATCGTAGGAAAGTTGCAAGAAACGTTCGTCCTGTTCAGAACCACCCGACCGACGACCGATTCGTCCATAAACGTAACGCATGCGTATGCGTCCACAGTGTGTTTAGTGTCGTCCCTAGGTTTTGTTAAATGGCTCGAATCGGGAAGGGAATAATAATGTACAGCCAAAGGGAAGATAACCAAAAAAAAAGAAGGGAACTCGACGCACCAGTGTGCCAGTACGCTAGCAAGGGCAAATGGGAAATTTAGCGACAACAAAACAACAAAGCAAGGAAGAAAAAATACACATCCACAGGCCAACATAGGACAAGGGAAACAGTCCTTGGAGGTCCTCGGTAGTAGAGGGAACGAGCGCGCGCGCCAGAACCAAAAAGGATCATCAATCAATTCTATAATTTAGCGACAACAAAACAACAAAGCAAGGAAGAAAAAATACACATCCACAGGCCAACATAGGACAAGGGAAACAGTCCTTGGAGGTCCTCGGTAGTAGAGGGAACGAGCGCGCGCGCCAGAACCAAAAAGGATCATCAATCAATTCTATCCCCTTGGTCGCGCTGCTGCACTGTGCGCGGCCATTTTGAAATTCATTACTTACATGCCATACGCAGAGACGGCATACGGAGAACCCACACCGTTAACCCTGGAGGAGCTCGCCGTAAAACTAATAAAGCAACAGCCAGCAAACAGGGCCTCCCTGGTTTCTGTGTCAGACGACGACGACGAGGACGTCGGCGACGACGCATTACTGCTGGAACTGACAGCAGTTTGAAGTGGCAGTGGCAAATCGTGCGTACTCGGATGGATTTCTGGTACCGCCGTATCACACATCCTTCTGAATGCCCGGCCAAAGCGCCCTTAATAAGCTTCTACTGAAGGAGGAATTAAACGGAGCACAAATTACACTGTCGGAACTCTGCTACTGGAGCCCGGCAGTGGAGAGTTCTCAAGCTCAAAACCAACATGCCCCGAAGTTTGGTGGAAAATCTCCGTCGCCGTAGCGAGATAAATCGGAAATTTTTGGGGAAAAGTTTGGACGATTTTGGACGAACGCGAATCCTCACTCTCTCGTCACGACCAAAAAACACTCGTCAGACAACGGTCACACAGAAGTACCACCGTTGCTATCGTAATTGTTGAACTGTATCGATTCTTAACAACGGAAACGAAATTTCTCAATATCCCAAAGGTTGTTTGGGGACCCCCATCCACCCCGCGTTGCAAACAGTGATTAGTCGAACAAGTTCTGCGCCGTATCGCTGATAAAAAAGGCTGTTCGAACTTCTTCGCTCCCTTTGCAGGGGATGTCGGGGGTCGGGAGGGGGAGTTGTATCGCCGTATCAGTTCCATTCATCGGTGGTAGTTCTGTTCCGCCAAACGGCAGCACCACAAAACGCAGCGTCAACGGCGAGAGAGAGAGCGCGCGAGATTAGAACACCGTCCCCGGGGCTGGAAATGATAACTTTCGCAAACACACGACACACATTTCATATCGTACTTACAACGGTGGAACAGAAAGGTGGCAAATACGGGGAGGGGCCTGGTGGGGCAAAGTTTCGGTACAGCCAGTTTGTCTAGCGTACACGATCATCGGCCACCGGGGTTTCAGTGCGTTTGTTATCAGCAAGCAATTCTAACACCTCGGCTTGTCACCTGAGCGATGTCGTTTCACGGAGCGACGCAGTTTGGGGCTTATTTTGGAAACCGCAGGAAATCATACTGACCAGCTGAAGGTTTCGGGGATGGTGAGCAGAAGAAGAGGAGTAAGCAAACATCAGTGTTGTGTGCGTGTGTGTGGATAAAATAATTCAACGAATCTGATATCACTACGGTGCTACCTCGTTGTTTGATTTATTTAACAGTTTTCGATCTTTCAACAACTCGATTGGGGCGTTGCGTGGTGATCATCATCGGCTCTTATCAGCGTCCGGAATGTATCGAGTGCGAGAGTACAAGATGAGTTTAAAGAATCCATACAAACAGTGCTTTATCTTAGGGCACCCGGGTTCTCAAGAAAAAAGATACCAACTCCGCCACTGGTATCCGGTCGCAATTCGACCTAGACTACCCACAGTCAAGTCCGAGATTTTGGAAAGTGCTCAAAATTGAACATGATAGCCGGGAACATCAGAAACGGAAGCGTTCTGGCGGACCGAAAAAGTTAAACGATCCGACCAGCCCAATGTGCAGAGGCGGTTACTGGCTCGTTACTGGCCAGTGGTGGCCGGTTGTTTGAAAATTGTGATCAATTGAAATGGAGAGCCATCGTTAGCGCGCGTGCATCGCTTGTTTTTTTCTCCCGCACGCCGAATACGCCTGCCCTGCCAGCAGAATTGTCGTCAATTGAAGCCCGGGGACCAAACCGGAGAGTTTGATGGTTGTCTGTATGCTGGTCCCTCGCTTTGGTCGAGGGTCTCTCGCACCCTTACTCTTCACCCTCGACCGGATGCTGGTTCGAAGCAGTGGCGGCACTCACGCTCATCAACACCGACACCGTTTTCAAGTGTCACAAACCGTCATCGAACCGTCCAAAGTGGTGGTCCTTCTTGGCGAAGTGGTGGTGTTCGTTGCGGTGCGCGAATTGAACGACTTTTGGTTCTCAAAAATTGGTAGAGGCACCGCGAAAAAGAGTCACCACATTCGACGAGATTGAGCTGCCAACAGCAGCATCATCCTTTCCTCAGGTGTATGTCATCGACTCGGACGGTGTATATCACACGGACACGGTCTGGTCTGGTCGTTGACATACATTCCGACACCTTTGCGGACAAGAAAATATAAATGTAATTCTGAGAACATCGCGCGCGCACGCTACAGAACATCACCAAAAGCACGAATAAAAAAAGAGGCAATCCTGAACGAGAATTAGAACCATAAAAAAAATTCTAGAACTGGGTGGGCCCCCTCATATAGTGCCGGGCATGATTTCGAACACACTGGTCGGCGCGAGAAAATAGTCACCCCAAAAGACTTTACCGCCCGTAACACACGTACGCGGGAACATCATTACCCGCCGGGGCGGATTGTCAAAAATCAAGCTTCACCGGGTGTGGCACACGGGACGGTGGAAACCGGCGAGACGCACGGGCGAGAGGCAAGAGATATAAAATATTATAGTCATCATCGTCTTCTCGCCGGCACCGAGCTTTGGTGGTTCGCCTCCCATCTTGAGAGGATTTAATGTGCCCAAAATCATTTCACGCCGACCATTCGGACTAACGGCGTAACGAAACGAAGCATCTCGTCTCTTTATGACGGCTGTATGGTGCGATGAGCGGTGGAATGGACGAAGAAAACATCAGAGCGACATCACACAGGTAGAACAGGCCTCCCCAGTGTCCAAAACCTCGGGACGACACAAACATTCCTGTTTTATGTGCATTTTTTGATGTTGCTATAGTGATTACTTCTTTTCACTCTCTTGCTCTCTCGCTGTCTGTATCCCGCCATATGAAGAAACATCGGCAAAGGAACTACGGCTGACGGATGCTACAATGTTACGTGATCTATTATCCCACAACCGTTCCTAAATGTCTAATGGCGTTCGGGCTCGTTGGTGCACATGTTTTGTCACCTAGTTCCCCGTGTACGAGTGACCCGCTTTTGTTTCGACAACACACATTATGGCCAACACGCGGGTGACCCCGTGTGTGTGTGTGCAGATATTAGCATTGCCGCATTATGTCATACCGGTAGTAGCAGCGGCAGCACCGTCGGGAAGCCCTTCACCGACCTGTGGGAGGTATTTCGATCGATCCGCAAAAGGGTCGAACATACCAAAACACCGTAGCCGAACTTGAACGGTATGTGGGACCAGGATTTATTTCCTGTTCCTGTGACCCTTGGCTGTGTTGCGGATGTTGTTGTCGGTCGGCCGGTATCGGTATCTACGCGTCGGTACCGGGCAGCATGGGGCCTCAGTAACAGACGGTTTGGCGGAGCCAGCGCGTTTAACCGATCGCCGGGAACCGAAAAACCTGCTGCGCGTCGCGTGATTGCTGGGCCGCTTTAGTGGTGTGGTGTCCCGCCGGGTATCGGCATTCATTACACCACATACGCTAGATAGGATCTGGTTTTAAGGCTAGACACCCTGGGTTTTGACCTTTACACGGTACTCTTACTACGCCAACTACATGGTTCAATTGAATTTGCTCTTCGTGGCCAAATGGTTGTGTTCAACTTTAGGGCAACAACTACAACTAGATAGCTACACTCGTGCCTACCCTAAAAAACATGCAAGGGTAGCAAGGAGTGCGAAAAGATCTTGTTGATGCGATAATCGTGGACGCGAGATAATCGATAGAGCTTTATCCTGATACTGTTGGTAGAAATATGACACTAACCATCGAGCAAATCTTCAAATCTATCACCAGGAAACATGACATCCACCAGCCAGCAATTCGATTGGCTTTCACTGGGACACCGGAGAGACAGCGCGACGACCTTGGTTGGAATTTTATTACAACCGAGATACACACACACACACACACACACACACACACACACACAAAACCCGCTTGCAAGGGCCGGCAAAACGCAGCGCATTCCACCGAGTTTGCCATTTGCAGCCCATGAGGACCCCTGGGGCGACTTGAGCGACGGCATCAGAAGAAATGAAAGATCATCCATGGGTAATATAATAATTTCCTAAATGCATATCATTTCGTTTCTTGGTCCCATTTCTATCTGTTTTTGTTTTACTTTTGAGTGGTTTCAACCGACCGACCAAGTTCGTTTTCTCATAATTTTATTGCTCAGCTTCTTCTGAGCCTGTGTCCTGCCGGTGCCGGAACGCGATGAGCCTTCGTGTGCGCTTTCTCACACAAACAGATCCGTAACTTGAAGGCTGCGAGGCAAATGAAATGAACTTTTAAGCGCTAGAATCACACCCTGTCATTCCGATCAACGCCCTTTTTTCCAAACCATCAAATAACGATAAACTTTTACGACTGTCATTTTATACCGCATAATTATACTGTATCTCTGTTGCCGTTGTGCTTTGTGCCTCCTTTGCTGGACACGTTTGCTTTAGCTGTGGTCTTTTTCGGTTGCTTTGTTGCCTGCCAGCCCATCTCAGGCTGCATGTGCATCTCTGTTTCTTAAGATTTGAATGCATTTCGGGACCATTCCTGACCCGTGGTCCGTAGAAAGGGGATTTAACTAGCATCCCTGTACGCATTAAATCGTTTCATTTTTTACCCGTCCATAAGATTAGCAGCACACCGCAATCGCAATGGTTTAATAATCTTGGCGTGTTTTTGCTGGAACTGCCCGGGCCCACCGAAACACATCACTACACTTTTCGCCACAGCTTTCGACACTTGTCTGCCAGCTCCGAATGATGCGTCGGAATGCCGGCGTGTCGGAATGGTTTTGGTCGTCGACCATTTCCAGCCGCGCACCCATGCCAGTACAAATCTCGCGTGAATGCCGTGTGTATGCATCGCCCTTCATCAGATCTAAAAGAAAACGACTAGCGAGCAGCAAAGACAAAAACCGTCATCGACATGGCATCCGCGATCGGCACGGTTACCGAGGCCCGTGCTCGAAAGAATGCACGATTCTCGGGTATCGGTTGAGGTGGCTGGATTTCGGGCGTATCGTACCGCCGACGCCCGTTTTGCTCTAGGGGATGACGATGACGATGAATGTGCTCCGGATTAAGCGAGTTGCCGCGCAGGCGGACCTTCCATTACAAACGGCGGCATTTATTTAGCATCGACAGCCGTCGCCGGAACGCCACCTACCACCGCATACCCATTCGCGTAAAGGGTTTCTGGAAGCGGTACGGTACGGAAAAACGAACTCGGCGGAAAGATCGTAATTGAATTTCAGGGACCCCACGTTTTTCGATCGTTTTTCGGTTTGCAGCTGGATACGTCCGCTTGTGGCGCAAAGTTTTTCAACCAAAGATCTGGTCTCCGATCTCCATCCACACTTTGTGTGTGTGTGTGTGTGTGTGTGTGTGTGTGTGTGTGTGTGTGTGTGTGTGTGTGTGTGTGTGTGTGTGTGTGTGTGTGTGTGTGTGTGTGTGTGTGTGTGTGTGTGTGTGTGTGTGTCTCTATCCACACTGTGTCTGTGTGTGTGTGTGTGTGTGTGTGTGTGTGTGTGTGTGTGTGTGTGTGTGTGTGTGTGTGTGTGTGTGTGTGTTTGTGTGATGTATTTTTGTGCGTGTCGGTACGCGGTGGCCACTGCTGTGTGTGATGCAATGCAACAAGCATCCATCTTTCGGTCCGGAGTTTGCCCTTCCGACGACGATCTGTCGATGATTAACGCTCCCCCACAACTGCAAACTGCCGGTACCATACTGTGATCGATACCGCCGGCCGAAAACCTATTTTTACCTTCACATTTAGGAAGCGCCCGGTTGAAGGAATTTATTTTCTCTAGCTCCGTTCCTAGTGCGGTCTAGTTCACCTTTTGGAAAAGTAATCACCGCCGCTAAAGTGGGACGACCATCATCATCGTCGCCGACGCTAAGGTTTGCCACTCACCCGAGGGAGGAGCGACCAAGGTGGAGAAAAGTGGGACGTGTGTGTGTGTGTGGGGATGAGATTAAACAAATAATAATTTATATATTCATGATGTTTATCTCGTCAAGGATTGTATACAATCGATCACGCGCGTAATAATCATACCGAAGCGAATGGGTGCCCTCGGCAGGTGAGAAACGCACGTTCTGCTGCCGATGCTGCTTCGGGAAAAGTGGCTTTTTGAAGTGGCCCTCACAACATACACACCCCCCCGCTTCACGCAACGCATGCCCAAGTGTGTGAATGTTTTTCCTTCTACCGACGATCGTTAGTCAAAAATAAAATACCGCAACACTTCACCAGCCTGTGGAACTGGAGCGCTGGAGAGGTTAGATTTTCTTTGGAGGAAAAATTAAACACACCTCGTTTCTGGGCACACCTCAGCCTTTCTCGCTGTTGCCGGGAAATTGATTTTATTTGTGTCGATAAAGTCCAGCCTCGAACGTGAAAATGGGATAGTTGTTCCGTTTTAATGGCGCCGAAACGGTTGGCGGTGGTCTGGTTTTTCCAAAACCGATTGATGTTTTGAGGGAGCGGGAAAAACACACACACACACACACACACACACACACAAGAAAGGTAAACGTATCGCTGTATTTCATAAAATGTTTTGGTTTGGTATACACCTCGGGAAAAGCGGGAAAAATGGTATAGATATACCAAGCCGTACCGAGCATGGTGTAAACAACGCGGAACTAGGAAGCTTTTAACTTTAAGATGCGGCTGTCGGTTTGCATTTTCAACCTGCCCATCCGCATCCCGGTGTAATGATTTATAATAAACTTCGTGTTTGAATAATATCACTTTCGACGCTGGCTATCGATAGATGCGCACCGACGCACACCACATCCAGAGCAGAGTGTACTACTTCGGCCGGGCGATGTATTATTGCACACACTATTTTTCATCGATTGCAAACAAACTGTAATGGTGTAGTTTTTGCTATTTCACGTCCGCGCAACATTTCACACTTAATCAATCAGTTTTTCCACCGAAGCTACCCTACGAACATCATTTACTGGCACTTTCTTCGGCACTTTCGGAACAGACAACACACTTTGTGCGAATGAAAAACGGAGTATGTGTGTTACTGACAAGAGATGACTACACGGCTGTATAAAAATTTACTCAAACTTTTAACTCACACGCACACTTAATACACAAACACTCACGAACCCGCTGGAAATGAACAGTTTCGCGTTGAATTACATTATTGAAATGGGTGCCGTTTATGGCAGCGTATGGGCCGCAAAATTTTCTCCTAACCAGCTTTACTGCGGTTTATATGTGAAATAGATAGAAAATTGCACTTCTCCTTAACGAACTTTGTTTTGTCTACACCCCACACAGTGTCGCATTCACGAGCCCAGCTGCAACCGTTCCGAGTTGATTAAAATGTACACAATATCTTCCCATCGCCGTGGTGCCACTTTTTATGAATTCGATCGCAATTTTTAAGGCTTTCATAGTCCTAGACACCAGCCGAATGAGCCATTCCGGGCCACAATTGCCATCCGCATAACTAGTTAAATATTAATAAACACCCCAAACGCCGTCTCCCTGTTGCCCATAATACCCATCTGTTGCCAATTGCCCGCTTTTGGCCAACCGTACCAACACAACAGGCAAACGCGCGAACAGTCATAATCATTACAACGCGCGCACTAAAGCCGTGGCATAAGTCAACGTCAAGACAAAATTGACGCGCCGCACAAATATGCATACTATGCAAACACAAGCCACGCATTTTTCTGGGGCCCCCACCTCCCCTCCCCACCCGGGTTGGAAAACTGGATGCGCTATTTGAACGCAAATTTCCACATGGCCAATCCGGGTTATGATCGTCAGCGTGCCGCCTCACTCTCTCTCTCTCGTTTTTAGAATGTGTGTGTCTGTGTGCGGGAATTACTAATCGGAAAAATACAGCATCACTAGAAGCTGTACGAAAAAAAGAAAAGCCAGAAATACCATAAGGCAGCGAGTACTTCTTTTTTGCTTCCTTCCCTGTAAAGCAAGGAAGCAACAGCACTTCTCAGCACCCTAGCACGGCGATAAGACAGGATTGGGAGTATTTTTATGAAAATGTTGTCATAAAACGAGACGATAGTTAAGGATGGTTGTGTTGCAGAAAAATTGGGAAACACAGAAAAAGAGAAAACGAGATTCAACCATCAAATACCGGTCGCTAGGAATGAAGGTCCCGGCGTGCGTGCGTGCCGCCAAAAAAAATGGAGGAAATCAAGCAGAATATTATTTGCTACCACCAGTCAAGATTAGCGACGGGAAATATACAGCGGTGGGAAAAGTGTTGAATCTTTCGCGTCGCAACAATTTAACGTGTCGTTTGGTTTTTTCGTAACGAAAATGGGACGAACATTCTGACCTGGGATCGGGTCTTTTCACCCAAGGCACTATGTGTGTCATGAGAAGAAGAGATATTTAAGTAACGCTTTTCTTTGGCTGGATTTTGATTTTCTTCTAGATAATCATATTTTTCTATCTTTAAAATGATTCACACTGACCAAACAACAAGCAACAAACCGAGGATCAAAGCGTTACGAAGCGTTACAATCGAATTGTAACTGTTTGTATTACGCTCAGTTATCCATGAGGCACATTCGCTTCTTCAGAACATCATTGCTGATGCTCTTAAAATATAAATGTAACGTTTAAAAACTTTTTCACTATCCACTTTTGTTAACTTTTGGTAGTATTTAACACAAACCAACCAAAAAAAAAAGCCCGATCTACAAACGCACACTAAATATAGCACGGTATAATAATAATTCATCACGGTTTTTCGCATCAGCAAACGGTCGCGGTGTACTGTGTTTTGTCGCTTAAGTAGGGGCGTAGGCGCAGATCGGAGGAATTTATTTCCTTTTTTTTTTTGCTCCTCCACTTCTTCACGACAGGACAATCTTTCAATTTCACTCGTTCGTCGCCCTCTGTCCGACTCGAGTCAGTGCGTTCGGCTGCATCGCGTGTGTTTCCATTAGACATTTAATTACCCGTTCAACCATCGTCATCATCGTCGTCGTCGTCGTCCGCTAACCGGTGGTTGTCGGGGCTTAAGTTGCGATCTAATGAAATGAACGCACACAAAAAAAACCTTCATCATGCAAGCCTCCAACGCACCACCGTCATCGATCGGACACAAATTGATCACCAAATCCGCGCGTACCAATCCACGCATTGAAGTTATTTGTACCGGAATGTTTTCCACCGGCTGCACATTAGGCTGGATAGTCTCATATGCACAAACAGCACCCACGGCACGGCAAGCGGTTTTTTGTTCAACCGTGTGCCAAACGAACCGGAATGATTGAAATAGACATCAGCGAGTTTTGATTTCGAGTTCAAACATTGTTTGGCAAACAGTTTTATATCCACTGCTGTGTGCGATGATGAGCGGAATCGCAATAAAAAAAGAGTGTGTGCAATATAAACCTTTCATTACTGCGTGTGCGGGCCGTGGTGCACCCAAGAGTGCAGCAGTTGTGTTAAGCAGTGCCTTGTTTATTGGCGATGGCGAAAGCATAAAGATACCAGCGCGTAATTTAACCACTACACGTATTCACTCATTTTTATAATCCTTAAGGTCCAGTACAACACACGCGAAAAGACGCGGTGACTTATTTGGCGACATGGGAGTTTGATTGGGGTTGCATTTTGGTTGGAGAATCCCAGCACCCACCCAGATTGCTGTCACGAAAAAGTCATAATTATGAGCTTGCCATCATCAAGAGATTGCAGGGTGTTCTTTCGAAAAGCTTTCCTTACAACAGTTGGAATGTGATATCCCGTACCGGGAAGGTATATTTAAGCAGCACGATTATTGCACTAGCCGTCCTCTCGCAAGGATCACATCGATGTTCTTCTTCTGTCGTGTGCGATGTCTTACATTTTCTTGTGCGTTTCCTCGTCAACAACGAAAGAAAGGCTTAATGGGCAAACGTGGTTGAAGGTTCCCGGGCATGCATGCAGCAAACTCCGTGTGTGATGATTTGCGAGCCCACAGCGGGATAGCTGGGACAAACACACACACCCGTTTATGACAAGTTTACGATCGCCCAAAAATCACCATCATAAAGAGTTAATTTTGGATTCGGTGCCTTCTTTTTTGTTCCCCCCCTCGTGTGGCAAATCTTCTGCTATTTACGGGGGAGTGAATCGACTTTTAATTTGTGTTGTTTATGGTTTATGGAAGTGTCACTTTGCTTTCGCGTAAAAGAGACCTGAGAGATAGAGCGAGATCCCTAATATTTGCCTTCCATAACGAACAGTTCAGATGGGATGACCTTCGACCAGTTTACGATCGCAGAGCCTCGCATACCTCTACTATATATCCTTTCACAGGGTTTCGGTCTTCTCGCAGGTAGACATCTTCTCGCACCAAATTATTATCATCGGCATACCGGCCTTTCTTCTCCGTTTTGCCGACTGTTGGAGGACTTTACAAAAATCCAATCAAGTTTGTTTTTCCAGTTTTCGAAACCCCTGGGTCGGTGTACTTTCTTCTTTCTTGCCGGATTAAATCAATTCTGTGCCGACACCGAATATTGTCAGCTTCCCGGGCATATACCTGGGGGTTGAAGGAGGAGGTCACCGAAAATTGGTCCCGGTACCTTTTGGGTATCGGCTGGACTCCTGCTGGTATGCCCGCAGTTAATCAAGGGTCGTCAAGGGATGCTGGGATGCCCGTAACGGTTGCCAGTTGCCTGCCAAACTAATATGAGCATCTCCCGCTGACATTTGCATGCACGCACGCACACCGGCATCCGCTTGTTTGTGTAGCACACCCACAAACAAACACACACACACGGTTGATAATCAGGGTTTTGCTTTATTATTGGCAGAAGAAACAAAAAAACTGCCAAGCCAAGCAAGAAAACTCACACAAGGATGACTTTCGGGTTAGGTTCGATCGCAGGCACAGATGCTCATGGTGAAACGTCAGAACCCAAATACCCAACGCACACTCTACCTGTCCCGACGGCTGAACGGCTCGCATAGCTCGCCGAAGAAGGCCTCATCACATCTCCGCTTAAAGACTCCGTCTCGCTGGGTCGTGTCGGACCCCGAGAAACAGATTATGATGGCGATGGTTAGTAAAAGGGAAAAATTTGCATTTAAATTGAGAATTCTTGAACCGGTGGTTCCCGTTTACACAAGCTCCTTGGTGGGTCTTGGTGTGTACTGTGTGCGCCCAAAAACCGAAAACAGATCCACTGACTTATGGACATACCGTGGTGGACATGTACAACACCACTAATCCTAACGTTCACCGAAATAGTGTCGAATTTTTAATAGGATGATCGAGCTCGATCGAACAGAAGGTAGAGCGACCGCTTCGATCGTATAACGTATATAACACCTATTGCTCTGGCCGGAGACGGAGACATCGGAAAACGCTTTTTCTGCGCACACTTACCCTAGGCTGTGCCATGTGTGTAGATCGTTGAAGTAGTCGTTGTTGTTTGCCGGAATGTTGTGCGCCGTGGCGTTACGGTACGCCGCTAGCTAGCCGAGATGCTGTTGCGCTTTTTTCTTGCTGGTTTTCTTTCGAAAAGCACCACACACCTGCGCCTGCCAAGAACTTTGGATGCTGGGAGAACGCTCTTTATCAAAACGCTAAGAAAAGATCCTCTTATCTCTCGTATACACGCGCGTTACTACACCCAACTACGTGCTTTCGCCACACACGTTCGCCACACACTTTCTTCATGCACACACTTCCCGCCAGACATATGCCACAGGGCTTCGGGGCAGGTTCGTTTTCACCTGCAGCACCCGGCCACACCGTTAGAAACGCGCACCACTATACTATATACACCGGGTTGGCACCATGCAGCATGATGTGCTTGTACCGGGCGCGCGTTATTTGTCATAAAAAAAACTGCACCGCACACGCACACACACACACTTGCGAGGATCGAACTGCGAGGATTACAGCACCACTGCTAATGTCGGAATCTTGCCGAAACCCACCGAAAAACTCCTGCTTCACCGCCCACTATCGCCACCGGACGAATGCATTACGCGACCGATCGGATGGGCACGGTGTGCGATCGGATACAGCAGACGACCCGTCCGTTCACGATCATCTGGCTTGCCCAGTTGAGGTTATCACATGGGGCGACCCTTGTATTACTCGATCTTCTCTCGTATAGCGGCTGTGTATGTTTTATCGGTGAACAAAACTTCAACACCGTTGGGCCCGGAATTAAGCAATAAAGCTGCGGCTTTTTCGTACGCTTCGTGTTTGCTGCTTGCTTTTGCCGGGTGTATATATATAAATGGGTATAGGGATGTATAATTTGTATATATAACTCTGTTTTTTCTTACGTCTTCGCCTTCTTTCCGGCGCTCTCTTTCTCTCTCTCTAGTTCTGTGTGTATTCCTTCACTTGCGGCTCGAGTGCAGCCTGCAAGGAGCAAGGTACTACTATTCTCACCGTCTACCACACATCTAAATCTATCATCCGTATATCGTATACTTTCACATCAGACCGGCCATCTTATTGGAGAACTCTATCCCTGCGTTTTTGTTTTGCTGCGTATACGTTTGCGGCGGGTTCAACACTCACCGACCAGACTGATCGGCATAACGATCCGCTTCGGCCCGGTTTCTTCCAGCGTGTTTTGTTTTTTGGTAAACTTTCTTGCTTAAAAATAAAGCTACGCTTTTCCTTCCGATCTCTGGTGCTGCCTGGGATGCGGCTGCTACTGTGTATACCTTCGGTTGGTTTGCTCTAAACGTTCCGTGTTTGGGGGGGCCTGCTTTGTGTTACAAAGTTTCGTATACCTTCTGTATTGGGCTTTTGTTTTTGATGTGATCCTTAGCGTGTAAGCCCGTCAGTGCGTTGCAATAATAGTAATAGTAGCCAGACCGTGAGTAGCAATCGTAGTAAATCGCTTGCATACACTCCAGACACCCTCCTAAGTTCCAGCTAAAGGGGTTTTTGTGCAGGGGCGGGGGTTTTGTAATTTGTTGGTGAATATTATTTTCTTTTTGGTGGTTTGGTGGTTGCAAAAATGCCGTATACTGTTGTAGGAAACGTGAGATACATGTATCCGCCTTAATAAAACGGGGAGCTCGGCGCCTTCGCCTCTAACGCGTCGTTGTGTTTTGCGTCCGAGCGAAACCGATCACATCCTTTTGTTGCTGCTGCTGGCTACGCTCTGTTTACCGTCGGGTTAACCGGTCCGGATGCTGGTGCGCGTTGGAAAATTGGGAGTCAACACGTTGCACGCAAACAAAACCCCCGTAACTGTCGCACGAATGTCACACGTTATCACGCACCCGTTGTATCGTTGTTTTTTGTTGTTGTGAATTCGGATGTGGACGTCGCTTTTTCTCTCTTTCAAACCACTGACCACTGATAAAACCGCGCAAAAATTACCGAGACGAAAAACGAAAACTATAAAACAAAAACATTGGAAAACATTGAAACACACTTAAACACACTTAAAAACACTGGTTTTTTACAATCAAATTCTAAGTACGCCACTTGTTTACTGGGACTATTTAATGGGATCTACACGCGACTGTAAATCTCTCCGCACGCACGCACACACCCGCCACTTTCTTCTGATGATAACAACGCGAAAAGGGCAATTCCGAAACGGCGAAAACAAAAAAACGCTAAACAATTTGCACGAAAAGCAAAAGATAAACAAAACCAGGCCCAAAAACAGAAAGGTTGCCGAAAAGGATAATGCACCGGGAAAACGGGGAAGCACCGTACACAAATTTATCCCCCCCGATCGAGCCCGATCGAAATTAATAAGGATCGTTACCCACACACACACTACGGGCCGATAGTTGGGCGCGCGCGTCGGTCCGGACCAAAAATGCGTGTGTTTCCGTTGCTATTGTTATTGGCCGGCGGTTACTCTAGGATGCTGCTGATGATGGTGCTCCGAGGTTTTGCAGTTTTGTTTTTATGTCGTGCCCCGCGATTAGAGGATATTAATTTCCATAGTGCGCGCGAGACCGCGGCGGCAATATATTTTTCCGGTCAGTCGGCCAAACGCACGGACACGCGGCGTCGGCGTCGTCGGAGTTTAGGGCGTTCGGGTGTTTGTCGCGCGGCAAACTGCTGGGTTGGCCCGCGCACACTGCTGTTCGATGGGCACCGTCTGGTTTTTTGGTGCTGCCCGAAAGCCACCGAAACAACAAAAAAAACACCGTACCCCGGACCGTCCCACACACACTCACGACGAAGAACGACGGGGGAGGGAGCGCGCGCGCGACACGTTGCGACAAAACGTAACAACACAACAAACAAAAAATTCTTACGTCTTCGCCTTCTTTCCGGCGCTCTCTTTCTCTCTCTCTAGTTCTGTGTGTATTCCTTCACTTGCGGCTCGAGTGCAGCCTGCAAGGAGCAAGGTACTACTATTCTCACCGTCTACCACACATCTAAATCTATCATCCGTATTTCTCGTGCTGCCTTGCGCTCGCGTCCGACGCTCGTCGTCTTCGTCGTGTTGTGTTGCCTTGGTGCGGTGTGCGCTGGTGTGCGTGACAACACCACCGATAATACCCACACGCGTGTGACTGATGGACCGTTGCGAGATGAGTGCACGGTGAGATGCAGTGAGCCGGACCGCTGCTCACCAACACCTCGTGCGTGTGTATGGGTGTGTGTGTGTGTGTTTGTTAATAAACACTAGAATATGAGGACGACGGACGACGATACGCGCGAGAACCGACGATGCCTGGAGTGGTGCGTAGTGGTGATGGGATATTATATTGGAATATATTCTCGTACCGGAGGGGGGGTTGGGTGAAAAAGGGGAAAATGGTTTTCACGGTGGAAGGGTGAGGGAAGATGTGGAAGGGAGGGGGGAGGTTTCGGAAGATTGGCAAGACGCGTGCTCCAACGTGACGTGAGCAAACGAAGGAAACTGTGGATCAAGGATATAGGCAGGAGCAGGAGCAGGCTGGAGCAGGGGGCCAACAACAGTACAATAACCAACCAGTCCAGTCGTCGTGTCACGCGGCACCGCGCTCACTAGTGCGCGCACTTGCGAGATTTTTAAAAATCGTGAGTGTGTATATATAGATATATATAAATACAAAATATATGCTTGGTGCCGTTGTTTTGCGCGCGCGGCAGTACGACGTCCGTAACTTTCGCCCGTCGAGATGTGGTTGCACGTCGTACGCGGTTCGAAGGCAAATATACACTGTCAATCAACATTTATCTGCCCAGCCTCTGCCGGCGCTGCCGTTGGGGCTGGGCCATTACGGGATGGAATCTCCATCCGTCCGTCCGTCCGTGGCTCCATCTCAGCGTGCGCGAGACCGTACATTCGCTCGGCGATTGGTGCGTACGAGCGAGCCGGCACACATCCACCGAGCGGGACGGCACGAGCAGGGAAAATTTATGGTCCCGCCTCTTCACCGGCACGTTGTTTGTGCGCACACACACACACACGCACACACTGACAGCCAACCGGTACGATGCAAAAGGAAAAACGGAATCACATCGGAACGACGCAGTGAGGTACGGATGACAGCTCACCGTAAGCTTTCTCACTTCGAAATCTCACCGCTTGCTCATGCTCACCGGCACAACTCATCACGGCGTTCCTCACGCTGGGTGAGCAGCGTGTGCGTTGTGTTTTGGTGGTAGTGTTGGTGAGCGAACGTAACCACGCAGCGAATGAAACGGAAACACATTTACTTTGCGATGAAACGAGTGAACGAATGCGTGACCGCGTGCTTGAATGGGGAATGCTTGCCTTGGCGTGTGTGTGCGTGTGTGTGCCTCGGTTTGTGTGTGAAACGCGTTCGTTTTTTCCCTCCGCACTGAACGCAAACGTCAAAAAAGACACGACGTTACGACGTTATCTTGCGACGTTTCTCACTCGGGGCAGCAGGCGCACACATCATGGATGGTGCTGCTGCTGCTGCTGCTGCTGTCGTATCCCGGCCATGGGGGGCGGGGTATGATTTGAGAAAAAATGGCTCCGCCTATTGGGCACAATGTCGGACCGACGCTATGAAAAGTGATGGCAGTATACAATTATTTATACGGCTGATTGAAATGAAGGATGTTATGGGCCGGAGATTGGTGGGTCACAGTCGACCGGGTTTCGGCCACATTCCAACATCCAGCGCAGCGCTCACCATACGCATATACACACAGCCACAGCGTGACATCATCTTGCTGTGGAGCGCTTCAAGAAACTGTTCGTCAAAATGACGACGACGACGACAGCCCCGACCGAACGCCCCGGCTAACCAGTTTGGCCCCGAAGCCAAAGAAGACCCTGCTGCTCTCTCGACTCAACGTAACAACACAACAAACAAAAAACTGGTGTATATTTCTCGTACGCACGCTGCTGCTGCTGCTGCTGCTTTTCTCCGCACGGCGAGCTTGCTTGGCCTGTGTGCGCGCTCTAGTGGTGTGGTGTGTGCTGGCTATGATGATAATAAATGACTAAACGCGTCGGAACGACCCAACCAACGAATCGCACATTTCTCGTGCTGCCTTGCGCTCGCGTCCGACGCTCGTCGTCTTCGTCGTGTTGTGTTGCCTTGGTGCGGTGTGCGCTGGTGTGCGTGACAACACCACCGATAATACCCACACGCGTGTGACTGATGGACCGTTGAGAGATGAGTGCACGGTGAGACACAGTGAGCCGGACCGCTGCTCACCAACACCTCGTGCGTGTGTATGGGTGTGTGTGTGTGTTTGTTAATAAACACTAGAATATGAGGACGACGGACGACGATACGCGCGAGAACCGACGATGCCTGGAGTGGTGCGTAGTGGTGATGGGATATTATATTGGAATATATTCTCGTACCGGAGGGGGGGTTGGATGAAAAAGGGGAAAATGGTTTTCACGGTGGAAGGGTGAGGGAAGATGTGGAAGGGAGGGGGGAGGTTTCGGAAGATTGGCAAGACGCGTGCTCCAACGTGACGTGAGCAAACGAAGGAAACTGTGGATCAAGGATATAGGCAGGAGCAGGAGCAGGCTGGAGCAGGGGGCCAACAACAGTACAATAACCAACCAGTCCAGTCGTCGTGTCACGCGGCACCGCGCTCACTAGTGCGCGCACTTGCGAGATTTTTAAAAATCGTGAGTGTGTATATATAGATATATATAAATACAAAATATATGCTTGGTGCCGTTGTTTTGCGCGCGCGGCAGTACGACGTCCGTAACTTTCGCCCGTCGAGATGTGGTTGCACGTCGTACGCGGTTCGAAGGCAAATATACACTGTCAATCAACATTTATCTGCCCAGCCTCTGCCGGCGCTGCCGTTGGGGCTGGGCCATTACGGGATGGAATCTCCATCCGTCCGTCCGTCCGTGGCTCCATCTCATCGTGCGCGAGACCGTACATTCGCTCGGCCATTGGTGCGTACGAGCGAGCCGGCACACATCCACCGAGCGAGACGGCACGAGCAGGGAAAATTTATGGTCCCGCCTCTTCACCGGCACGTTGTTTGTGCGCACACACACACACGCGCACACACTGACAGCCAACCGGTACGATGCAAAAGGAAAAACGGAATCACATCGGAACGACGCAGTGAGGTACGGATGACAGCTCACCGTAAGCTTTCTCACTTCGAAATCTCACCGCTTGCTCATGCTCACCGGCACAACTCATCACGGCGTTCCTCACGCTGGGTGAGCAGCGTGTGCGTTGTGTTTTGGTGGTAGTGTTGGTGAGCGAACGTAACCACGCAGCGAATGAAACGGAAACACATTTACTTTGCGATGAAACGAGTGAACGAATGCGTGACCGCGTGCTTGAATGGGGAATGCTTGCCTTGGCGTGTGTGTGCGTGTGTGTGCCTCGGTTTGTGTGTGAAACGCGTTCGTTTTTTCCCTCCGCACTGAACGCAAACGTCAAAAAAGACACGACGTTACGACGTTATCTTGCGACGTTTCTCACTCGGGGCAGCAGGCGCACACATCATGGATGGTGCTGCTGCTGCTGCTGCTGCTGTCGTATCCCGGCCATGGGGGGCGGGGTATGATTTGAGAAAAAATGGCTCCGCCTATTGGGCACAATGTCGGACCGACGCTATGAAAAGTGATGGCAGTATACAATTATTTATACGGCTGATTGAAATGAAGGATGTTATGGGCCGGAGATTGGTGGGTCACAGTCGACCGGGTTTCGGCCACATTCCAACATCCAGCGCAGCGCTCACCATACGCATATACACACAGCCACAGCGTGACATCATCTTGCTGTGGAGCGCTTCAAGAAACTGTTCGTCAAAATGACGACGACGACGACAGCCCCGACCGAACGCCCCGGCTAACCAGTTTGGCCCCGAAGCCAAAGAAGACCCTGCTGCTCTCTCGACTCTTTAGCAGAGGATTGTTGTTTTTTTTTTTGTTTGCGCAAAATAACGACGACGCACACACAATCTGAACTCTTGTTTCAACGAATCTAAAGGCGGCATCAAAGGCGGCCCTGAGAAATCCCGTAAAACAGCAACGAAAAAAAAAAGAACGACGGGGAAAAAAGCTAAAAACAAAAACAGACACATTCAGCGCGCACCCCACAGTACATGGGGGGTTGAGGGAGAGCTCTGGTCTAATACACTTCAAAATCCGCGCAAGAGCGAGAAGGCAATGTCTGCGGAGAACGGGGCCAGCGGAAGGTGGAGCCGCACGAAAGAAACCGAGATCCTCGGCATATTAGAATAAGAGCTGCGCAAATGTGAATTTTTCATAGCCGCTGCGCGACACACGGCACAAGTGTACGGGTGTACGGTTTTTCCGTTCCGTTTTTTTTGTTTTCCGTGTTCCGTGCTCTGTTCAGTATGTGTTGTGCTCTTCCTTAGCCGAGGCTTTCCTTCGCTTTAACTCTAACGAGATTGTGTGGCTGTGTGAGAGAGAATGGCTGGTTTTTCGCTATTATTTTTCTGTCCATTCTGTTGCTTGTGCCATCCAGCGGACTCTGATACACACACACACACACACAACTCATCTCTCGCGACACACTCGCACCGGGGCCGTTCTTTATATTTTCCAATTTCTTACCGCCGGCCTGCTCCTTCCCCACCGTTCTATTAAAAAAGCTTTCTTGCTGGCTGCAGGAAAAGCGGCAAGGAAAACACAGGCACAGCTCGTCCCATCCGAACGAAAACCCGTTAACGATGGCTTTTCAAACTAGGAGCACAGCACAGCACAATATCCAATTTTCGCGTGCCTTTGGAGCACGGGCAAAAGGAAACTCCTTCTAATTTTCTCCTGTTCCCGAGTTGAATGAATAAAACGGTACGGTTTTTTCCTTTTAAAAGAATGCAGTATCAGCATAAGGAAAAAGGAAGAAAGAAAAATGTATCTAAAAGTTGGGAAATAAAGACTCTGTTCGCCTGCAATAGTTTTGAGCTACTGTTGGGAGAAGAAGCGCGTCCTTAAATTCGCTTCCAAAGCCAAGAGTAACAAAAAGGGACGTCATCTTTTGCTCCGCTTTGTGTGTGCATTGCATTTTATATTGCAACAGTTTCTACTAACTTCTTTCTCCCAATTTAATCCTGCCGTCGTCCATTCTCGCTTATCTCGGGCTGTACTCGGGGTGCGACGTTGGAGCACGCAAAGAAATTATAAAAACATACCTTCAACATAGCAGCAGCAGCATCATCATTATTATCCCCAACAGGAACTTGCAGCAGCACGATTTAATAGAGCGAGAAGCAGCAAGTTGTAATAATAAAAATAATTGCTTCACGGTCACCAACAGCGAGCGTGTCCTTCTGTTCAGAAACTTGCTGCTGCTTTCCCCTGATGCACACACACATAATGTCCCGGTGCAGAAGCAGCAAAACATTCCTAAACCATCATCCCCGAATGTCTGCATGTCTCCCGATGCACGATGATGACTCAGGATATATCTCACGACGATCCGGGGTCGATGCTGCTGCCTGTCGTCATATTATGTGCGGTCCCCATAATAATCCCACCTGAAGTTCTACCACCACCAACTACCCTGCCCCTTCCCCCCTGAGCAGCCGTTGTGGCTACGGTTTGCCGATGGTGATGATATTCGCACCACGCCGTGCACCGAAAGTGATGTACGATGTCAAAATTATTTAAATCTAATGATAGCGCACGACAAATGAAAATTTGTTACCGGAGAAGAGCAACAGACCCGTCCGCTTCCCTGATGTGTACGTGCGTGTGTGTGTGTGTGTGTGGAAGGGAAAGGCTCGGCCATGCTGTTGTGGCACAACACAACAATAACAGCAGCAAGAGTAATGCTCTAACATCCATCCAACATTAGAGTAAGTGTGTGAGCACGAGGCGAGGAGATACACACACTGAGCGGGAAGAGAAAGCGAAGATGGACACCGTCTGCCCGAGCGAGATAGCAGATGTCACCGGGCGTCGTGCGTCATTTTGGTGTGGTGTACTCCAGATTGTAATATATGCTGCTGCTTGTTTGGTTCCTCGCACACACACGCAGTACACCTCAGGACGATCCTTTGGTGTTTATCGGGGGCCCAATTCCTTCACGCAAACCGGCAGGGATGACAACTCGGTGTTAAAGTAATATGTGGACACACACAGGCAGCGCGTGGGTTGATGATGGTTACGATTTTGGAGCTGCAAAACGTTGCAAACTTTGGGCGATCGATCGACGGCAGCGATGATGACGGACCCATAACCCATATGTTTGCCCGTGCTGCATACATATAGCTGTGTATAATGTGAAAACTGTGCTGGCCGAATGGAATTTCTCGGTGCCGTCGCGCTGATGAGCGGAGATCCCGCAACTTGCATTCTGCTTTTTCGGGAGACCATTTGTTTGTCGCCATTAATCGGCACCCAAACCGGCCCGGTGCAAGTGTGGAATGTGTTGTTTTGGTACGCAAAATGCGTGTGTGCGTAAGTTGAGTTTCCGTGCCTGTGTGCTGCTAAATGCTAAACCAATTCTCTACACGAAACAGCAAACGGTTGTTGTTTCTCTGCTTGCCCTTAAGTTTTCCAAACCAAACCGACAGCTGTCAAAAATTTTTTGGACCCAGCGCAAAACTCGCGTTAAAGCCGCTGATAAAGCAAGCTAAAGCTTTTCCGGCAACGGAGATCAACGGGCGTTCGCAGGAGAGAAAGAAAAACAAAATTCGCCGCCGACGAGAGCCATAGTAATGAATTACGATTAATGGCGCCAATATGTTTAATGGGTGTGCTTTTCCCTCCCAATAGGCTGGCTGGCTGTGTGTTTGTGTTGGCCGTGTTGTAGGTCGTTACACGGATGCCAGCCTTGCTTATGACAAATCCCGGGCCAGGTTACACTATGACGTGTGGTGGGGGGTTGATAATTTAAGACACGAGATTTCATTTTCGTAGGATTGTGGTGACCCGGGCTAAGAAAAATCTCACTCTTCTTTTCTTGCCTTATCACGGTTACTTGCGGTTGTGCACAGTTGTTTCTTGGACTGCTTGCTGGTTCACTGTTTGAGGGATGAAGCAAATAATGCTGGTACCGTGTGTGACATTCATTTTTCGGGCGAGGCAAAAATTACAGAAACGTCATGTGTCGTCAGTGTGAAAATTGTGCGTTTGTTTTGCCGAGTTTTAATCATAGCACACCCGAACCCGACTTTCGGAACGCTAACGGGGGGAGACCGTTTGCTGTTTATTGTTGTTTATGACGCATGAAAAAGCCAGTTTTCCCTTTGCTTTTGGTACACACCGTTCACCGTTTCCCGACAATCAAATGAGCGCTCACAGGAAATGGCAGGCCGTAAGCGACCGAAAGGTGCCCGAATTTATCGCAGCTCCAAGTTCTGCCAATTTTGGCCGCGAACTTGAACATTTTCGCATACTCGGAAAACCTAGGTGGAGAAGGTACGCGCAATAAACATAACTGATGGCAACAGCAACAAAACAACAACGACACAAAAGGTTTCCAATATTGGCAGCAAGCGTACAGCCAAACGAGGTGTTCGCGTACACAGGGAACCATCCAAACTTTGCTGGCACCTTCAAAATATACCGGCTTGCTCATACATTCGAAGGTGTTGTTTTGACCTCCGATTGACGTGTTTCGTTCGACAACACGGCGAACCCACGGGGATATAGGAAAATTTGGTTTGGCGCAAAATCGCGGCAACTTGCTGGGGTGGGAAAACTTTTCCATAATTGTGTTTCCCCTTTTTTGCGAGGACGAGGAGCACCGGGAAGGAGGTGGGATGAGGAATGAAGGGAAGAATAGTTTATTGGGTAGGCTTTTGTTTGGGCAGGTTTGCCCTCTAACACACCCACCCAGTTCCAGGTTTCTTCGGATAAGAAACATTAAGCGTGGTGAGAAGTTTAAATTGGGCCGTCGGTGATGCGGGATGCAAAATTTCTTGCTTTGGTTGCGGGATTTGAGCTCGAGAGAAAATGGTGGACTCGGTTGCCGGCTGTGCGGTAGTTCGTTATTGTTTATGTGAAAAATACTCACATGTGTTTGTTTGTGTTTGTTGTGAGTATTTAGATAAAATCAAATTTTGTTTCACTTGGAGGGATTAGTAACATTAGCTTACTCTTTAAAATAGGGATTGTATTATAAGTTTCATGTAGATGATTTGTTTCATTTAAGTTTAAAAAATACTTTATCACATATGATAAACACAACTATTTTTCTTTGTTTTTATGCCTCATATAACGCTCTAGAATTCGAATATACTATTAACAAGACAGCATAACAACTAAGAAAATGTTTAAGGCAGTGCAGATGCTATTAAATTAAATATTTTAACGTGCAAAATATGTGTTTCTGTCAAGTTCAAACAGCTCAAGTTATTTCTTAGTTTTTTTTAATTTTCGGTAGGTTTAATTTGCGGGATGAACTAAATTATGAAATAAATAAATAAAAGAAGTGATTTGAATCAAGTTATTTATTTATTGATTTATTATAATTATTACGGACACGAATTATAATCTAATTGCAGCACTTCTTCGGCACATGTAGATTGTCGCTGCTGCTTTCCCCTGACGCACACACACACATAATGTACCGGTGCAGAAGCAGCAAAACATTCCTAAACCATCATCCCCGAATGTCTGCATGTCTCCCGATGCACGATGATGACTCAGGATATATCTCACGACGATCCGGGGACGATGCTGCTGCCTGTCGTCATATTATGTGCGGTCCCCATAATAATCCCACCTGAAGTTCTACCACCACCAACTACCCTGCCCCTTCCCCCCTGAGCAGCCGTTGTGGCTACGGTTTGCCGATGGTGATGATATTCGCACCACGCCGTGCACCGAAAGTGATGTACGATGTCAAAATTATTTAAATCTAATGATAGCGCACGACAAATGAAAATTTGTTACCGGAGAAGAGCAACAGACCCGTCCGCTTCCCTGATGTGTACGTGCGTGTGTGTGTGTGTGTGTGGAAGGGAAAGGCTCGGCCATGCTGTTGTGGCACAACACAACAATAACAGCAGCAAGAGTAATGCTCTAACATCCATCCAACATTAGAGTAAGTGTGTGAGCACGAGGCGAGGAGATACACACACTGAGCGGGAAGAGAAAGCGAAGATGGACACCGTCTGCCCGAGCGAGATAGCAGATGTCACCGGGCGTCGTGCGTCATTTTGGTGTGGTGTACTCCAGATTGTAATATATGCTGCTGCTTGTTTGGTTCCTCGCACACACACGCAGTACACCTCAGGACGATCCTTTGGTGTTTATCGGGGGCCCAATTCCTTCACGCAAACCGGCAGGGATGACAACTCGGTGTTAAAGTAATATGTGGACACACACAGGCAGCGCGTGGGTTGATGATGGTTACGATTTTGGAGCTGCAAAACGTTGCAAACTTTGGGCGATCGATCGACGGCAGCGATGATGACGGACCCATAACCCATATGTTTGCCCGTGCTGCATACATATAGCTGTGTATAATGTGAAAACTGTGCTGGCCGAATGGAATTTCTCGGTGCCGTCGCGCTGATGAGCGGAGATCCCGCAACTTGCATTCTGCTTTTTCGGGAGACCATTTGTTTGTCGCCATTAATCGGCACCCAAACCGGCCCGGTGCAAGTGTGGAATGTGTTGTTTTGGTACGCAAAATGCGTGTGTGCGTAAGTTGAGTTTCCGTGCCTGTGTGCTGCTAAATGCTAAACCAATTCTCTACACGAAACAGCAAACGGTTGTTGTTTCTCTGCTTGCCCTTAAGTTTTCCAAACCAAACCGACAGCTGTCAAAAATTTTTTGGACCCAGCGCAAAACTCGCGTTAAAGCCGCTGATAAAGCAAGCTAAAGCTTTTCCGGCAACGGAGATCAACGGGCGTTCGCAGGAGAGAAAGAAAAACAAAATTCGCCGCCGACGAGAGCCATAGTAATGAATTACGATTAATGGCGCCAATATGTTTAATGGGTGTGCTTTTCCCTCCCAATAGGCTGGCTGGCTGTGTGTTTGTGTTGGCCGTGTTGTAGGTCGTTACACGGATGCCAGCCTTGCTTATGACAAATCCCGGGCCAGGTTACACTATGACGTGTGGTGGGGGGTTGATAATTTAAGACACGAGATTTCATTTTCGTAGGATTGTGGTGACCCGGGCTAAGAAAAATCTCACTCTTCTTTTCTTGCCTTATCACGGTTACTTGCGGTTGTGCACAGTTGTTTCTTGGACTGCTTGCTGGTTCACTGTTTGAGGGATGAAGCAAATAATGCTGGTACCGTGTGTGACATTCATTTTTCGGGCGAGGCAAAAATTACAGAAACGTCATGTGTCGTCAGTGTGAAAATTGTGCGTTTGTTTTGCGCGAGTTTTAATCATAGCACACTCGCCCGATCCTGACTTTCGGAACGCTAACGGGAGGGGGACCGTTTGCTGTTTATTGTTGTTTATGACGCATGAAAAAGCCAGTTTTCCCTTTGCTTTTGGTACACACCGTTCACCGTTTCCCGACAATCAAATGAGCGCTCACAGGAAATGGCAGGCCGTAAGCGACCGAAAGGTGCCCGAATTTATCGCAGCTCCAAGTTCTGCCAATTTTGGCCGCGAACTTGAACATTTTCGCATACTCGGAAAACCTAGGTGGAGAAGGTACGCGCAATAAACATAACTGATGGCAACAGCAACAAAACAACAACGACACAAAAGGTTTCCAATATTGGCAGCAAGCGTACAGCCAAACGAGGTGTTCGCGTACACAGGGAACCATCCAAACTTTGCTGGCACCTTCAAAATATACCGGCAACTTGCTCATACATTCGACGGTGTTGTTTTGACCTCCGATTGACGTGTTTCGTTCGACAACACGGCGAACCCACGGGGATATAGGAAAATTTGGTTTGGCGCAAAATCGCGGCAACTTGCTGGGGTGGGAAAACTTTTCCATAATTGTGTTTCCCCTTTTTTGCGAGGACGAGGAGCACCGGGAAGGAGGTGGGATGAGGAATGAAGGGAAGAATAGTTTATTGGGTAGGCTTTTTTTTGGGCAGGTTTGCCCTCTAACACACCCACCCAGTTCCAGGTTTCTTCGGATAAGAAACATTAAGCGTGGTGAGAAGTTTGAATTGGGCCGTCGGTGATGCGGGATGCAAAATTTCTTGCTTTGGTTGCGGGATTTGAGCTCGAGAGAAAATGGTGGACTCGGTTGCCGGCTGTGCGGTAGTTCGTTATTGTTTATGTGAAAAATACTCACATGTGTTTGTTTGTGTTTGTTGTGAGTATTTAGATAAAATCAAATTTTGTTTCACTTGGAGGGATTAGTAACATTAGCTTACTCTTTAAAATAGGGATTGTATTATAAGTTTAATGTAGATTATTTGCTTAGTATTTCTCATGTTCATTTCTGTTAAAAAAAAAACTTTATCACATATGATAAACACAAATATTTTTCTGTGATTTTTATGCCGCATATAACGCTCTAGAATTCGAATATACTATTAACAAGACAGCATAACAACTAAGAAAATGTTTAAGGCAGTGCAGATGCTATTAAATTAAATATTTTAACGTGCAAAATATGTGTTTCTGTCAAGTTCAAACAGCTCAAGTTATTTCTTAGTTTTTTTTAATTTTCGGTAGGTTTAATTTGCGGGATGAACTAAATTATGAAATAAATAAATAAAAGAAGTGATTTGAATCAAGTTATTTATTTTTTGATTTATTATAAATATTGTGGACATGAATTATAATCTAATTGCAGCACTTCTTCGGCACATGTAGATTGTCAATTTATTTTGATAATTAAAAATTACATTGTTGAGACAATTATTAATATAGAACAAAACATTTTAATATAACATGCAAATTTTATTCCGACGAGCAATGTTAAGCATCACAGCGAACGTTATTTCTATTCAGTGAATGACAGTAACGTCCTGGACAGATCGTTGCAGATAAACCGGAAGTTTTGGGATCTAACAAAATATAACAAGAATTTCTTGTAAATAAACAAAATATTTTTTAACAATAATTTTATTGGTACGTGCATAAACGTTTTTTGAAATATAAATCTAGCACATGAAAGGAAGATATTTCAATAAATAACACGGATACGCTTGCTTTTAATCATTTAGTACGGTCTGGTCGTTTTGTTTATGCTAATTTACAATTGATAAACAATTCATAAGGGTTGGGAGATATTTCTTTCATGTAAATATCCGAAAAACATAATAACATTCAGTTAAATATATTTTTAACATTCTATTCGTGCATACTTACGCTACATTTCATAACAAATTATTATCTTTTCTTGGAAACAATTAAAACTTTAACTCAAAATATTTTTATAAAACGTTTTCTTCTTCTTCTTCGATTTATTTTATTTTATTTGACAAGATTCATTTTGAATAAATCTTGAATAACTAAATAGATCTTATTAGATCCCATAGATATGTGTGTTTAACTCTTATTAATATTTATAAAATTCCGTATGCACTTACTGATTGAAAAGAATGAGCAAACAATTTAATGACACGTTTATCATTTCATTTTACTTGAAATTGATCTGTGGAAAAATGGGAATAGCTTGAGCAAAATTATTTTACAAGGTAATTTGTTCCTCTTCCCTAAGAATTTTATCCTTTTTTTCTTATTTGTACATGTCTTGTTAAAACATTTGTAACAATTCATTTCAATTAAGAAGATTCCTCATGCGTTCCCTTTCTTCGTTAAGACGTACTAAATTTCATCAAACACTTTTACACCACAAAACTGTTTTTAAAGCTACACGCAAAACCTAAACAAATGCCTTCAAACTACCGGCACGTCAAGCAAACAACCATTTCTATCGATTTTTCCACCACCTACAAAGGCAAAAAAAAATGTGCCCAATTACAATCGCAAAAGGAAACACATTTTTCGCCGCTTATTCCATTAAAGTGCCTGCACATCACGACGGTCGTCCTATCGCGCTGGTACCTTTTATCGATTCCGGCTCACCGTGAAAAACCTCTTTAACAAATGTGGCCGCACGGCTCGGTCTTCTGTGGCCGTCGGGCCGCGCGAAAATCGCGCCCAAACAAATTGGGGCCTCCAGTTGCTTACGTTTTTATTGACCATTTATGCTTCCATTTCCATATCGAACCGGCCGCAGCCGCCGGCCATTCGATTGGCGTGCGCGCGCGCGCTCGCCCTTGCTCGCCCGCCAAAAACACACCCATAAGCGCAAAAGACAACAAAAGGCCAAAACTCTATTACCACGTACCGAGGCACACTAGATAAATTGAAGTCGAATGAAGTTTGGTAGGTAGCTACCAAACGCAAACACACGGCGATAAGGAAGCATTTTAAAAGCTGGTGAAAAAACAAGCGACAAAAACAAAAGCGCAGTCACCTCGTCGACAAAACGAGAAGAAAAAAAATCGATCAACTATGCAGCACACACTTCATAAATTTCCACTAAATTAATGAACCGAAAGGACCCGCGCGACAGGACGGAACTGGACATTGTTTTGTTCTTGTGTGCGGTGTTTCCAAAAACTGTGCCTTTTTCTCCCTTTGGTGTGCTGATGCGTGCGTGCGTGTGTGTGTGTGTGTTTGTGGGTGTTTTGTTTGTATGGGTAAATTAAAGTAGGTCGTGTGACGTGTGATCGGCAGATCGGCCAGAGTTTGAAGCTTGTCAGAAATCAAGCCAGTTCGCAACAGCGGGAATGCAAATCGCTAAACTGAATTTTTGTGCTACGAGAAAAGGTTGCAAAAGAGGTTGCCAAAAAATTTGCCAACATAAAAAAGCAAAACAACCCATGCGAATGGCCCCCGAGGTCAGGTGCGGTGATGTGCCTTCGACTGATGCACAAGGCTTCAGCGGAAAAAATTTCATCCAAAATCGAACTTTGACGTGCCTTTTCGACGGTTCCGTTCCGGTCTCTCCTCCAGCTCCAGGATGAAATATTGATAAATGTGTTGTGGTGCCAGCCAGCTCGCTCCTCCATTATCCTTGCGCACCCCATGAGATCAAGCCCCAATCAACTGTGGGGCACAAAGGCGATGAAATGGAGCGAGTGGACGTGGGTTGTGAGAGACGCACTTGGAGATAATAAAACAAATGCAAGAATCCATCATGCATGCATCATGCCCCTTAGGCTCACCCGGGTTTTCCATCCCTAAAAGTCCTCGGAACTCTTTCGCCGGGAGTCATATATTTTTGTGGGGAGCGAAGAATCCTTCATCTCTGCAAGCCATGGGGTGCATCCATCCGGTCGATGAGGGAACCAGCCAACAACAAAAAATCCGATGCCGAACGTTCCACAAAATCAGATTATTAAGCAGAATAAGTTTGGCAGATGGCTGTGTCGGCACTGTACCAAAACGTGTTGGCCGAGCCTGGGGATCCTTACCGGTCAGCCACACCAAAAACTGGCAAGCCAAGTCAAAAACCTCCGATGGCTCGGAGGCTCGAAAAAATCGATATTGATCCATCGATTTCGTTGACAAGTTGACAGGTGACAAATGAAGTATTATAGTCAAGAGACGACGACGACGACGACTGACGCTCGCTGACTGACTTGCTGACCGTTTTGCGACGTGCGTTGGGGCACGAGGTCAGCGTCAGTGGATAAGTAGCTGGATAACGCACCGAAATCCTCGTGTTGTTTCGAAATGATAGGCAGGTTTGTTGTTTTGTTGTCGAGATCGGGGCGGGTGCTTTTTTTCGTTCTGCATTCGTTAACCGTGTCGTTGTAAATTGTGTCCCGCCCGGTTTGATGCAATCGATATTGTTAAGCAAGCTCTTAGCAGAGTTGTTGCACAGAAACTAACTTCTTTATTGAAATTACACTATATATATACAGCCGATTACAATGGCTACTACAATTCATTCCGTATGAATCGTGTATTACAGGCTACTACGTTTCACACTCCTCCCTAATCCACGATTCCGATCAACCTACAAAATTTCCTTTGGTTTTGGTTCATAATCGGTTTCGTGAATCCATCTGCCGGTTGATTTCCTGTTTGTATATAATCAAGTTTTACCATTTCCTTCTCGAGACTTTCGTACACAAAGTGATACCGGATACTTATGTGTTTAGTTCGAGGATTGTAGGATCCATTTTTCGCGATGTTGATTGCCGACTGATTGTCACAAAATATCGGCACTGGTCCTACTTCGGTAAACTCTGAACGCAGATTTCTCCACCACATGGCCTCTTGAATACATCGGGAAAGAGCCATGTATTCCGCTTCACAAGATGATAGTGCCACTGTCGGTTGTTTCTTAACATTCCACGCAATGGCTGCTCCTTGCATTTTGAAAACATAAGCACTCAATGACCGGCGACTATCAGGATCTCCTCCCCAATCAGCATCGGTGTATCCAACCAATTCATTGGATTCATCCTTCCTATACTTCAGTTTCTTGCTTGCCGTGCCCTTCAAGTATCTGATGATATGCTTAACAGCTTCCCAATGCGGCCTTCCTGGATTAGAAGCAAATTGACTTACCGCATTTACTGCAAACATAATATCAGGACGAGTTGTTTGCGCCACAAAGGATAAGCATCCTACAGCTTCTTTGTATGGCACAGTTTTCATCTCATCCATTTCAGCTTCCGTCTTTGGACACATTGATTTATCCAATTTGAGGCTGACATTCACTGGAGTCGCCACTGGATTCGCATCTTTCAATCCAAAACGTCGAACGATATCTTCGATGTACACTTGCTGGTCTAAGGATAGTGTTCCTGCATATCGATCCCTCTTTATTCGAACACCTAGGCAATGTGATGCCATTCCTAAATCCTTCATTTTGAATCGCTGCATCAAAAATTTCTTCAAGTGTTTCTTCAATCGATCATCATTCGTAAAAATTAATAGGTCATCAACATACACTGTCACAAACAACATTTTCGCTCCATCCATCATCCAATACAGGCATGTGTCCACATTCGATCTTTTCAGGCCAAATTCACGTAAAACTTCATTTAGTTTTGCATTCCATACCCTACTTGATTGCTTCAAACCGTATAACGCCTTTTTTAGTTGGCATACTTTGCCATTAGCAACTGCAAATCCTTCGGGTTGATTCATGTAAATATGTTCATCATCTAGTTCACCTTGTAAAAATGCGGTAACCACATCCATCTGGTCTACATCCATATCGAACTTCGTTGCCACTGCCATCAGATATCGGATTGTTGAATATCGCACCACAGGAGCATACACTTCATCATAGTCAATACCAGGCTTCTGTGAACATCCTTTTACAACTAACCTTGCTTTGTATCTTTCCACTTTGCCATCTGGTCCTCTCTTGATAGCAAAAACCCACTTGTTACGAATAGATTTTCGACCTTCAGGTAGATTGGTGATTGTCCACGTCTTGTTCTCATACAGAGACGCCATCTCCAGTTTCATGGCTTCGATCCAGCGTTCACGATCTGGTCGCTGGATAGCTTCCTCATAACTCTGAGGTATGTCTTCTATATCGGACGACTGAGAACAAATGGTATTATAACTGACATAATCACCATACCTGTTAGGAGTCGAACGCTCTCGTCCGCTTCGCCGCAGCTGACTTTGCATCTCTTCAGCAGGTGCACCATGTTGCATTGATTCTTCACAACTGTTTTCAACTTCAATCGGAACTTCAATCGGCATCACCGTATCTTCCGTGATCAACTCCATGAATTCCACTGGTTGCACACTATGAGAATATTCTGGTTTTGATTCTTCGCTAATCACCACAACATCACGGCTACTTTATTGAAATTACACTATATATATACAGCCGATTACAATGGCTACTACAATTCATTCCGTATGAATCGTGTATTACAGGCTACTACGTTTCACACAAGCTTTAACGATGCGTGTTTAAAGTGTTGTCCCGGGTTGTAATCGTTGGCCTCAGGGAAATTTGGTGCTTTTGAGTGGTGCAGCTTCTTGTGGGAAGGGGGATGTGAAAATTGTTCCACTGTCTCACGCATCCATTCCCCAGGTGTATCGAATGTCGCATAATTTTCTCAAAACTGCTATTTAAATGCTTCACCAACTTCAGGCACTCGCAACCGACCGTACTCGAAACGGCCATAATTTTCCCATCGTTCCTAAACGCCAGTAGAGTTCCCCGTGTGCGAGCTCATCACGTTTCTCCCCTGTCAGTTTTCGCACAGCACACAGGGCCGGCACGTCAAACAACAATTCATTCGGGATAATCGGGTGTACAGAAAAAATAAACTATCAATTCACCGCGGCAAACCGTTTCGGACCCATCTCTCGGTGCACAGCATCATCAAAACAAACAATCAAACGCGCAGCATCGAACATCGAACGCAGCGTAATCGGGCGGGGGAAAAACGGAAGTCAAACAACACGCAGTTAAACAACACTTTTCTCGCCACGGTTCGGTGCGAAAATCATAGCATCCTGTGACAACGCTCCTAAGCGTCCTAAGCGTCCTGAAGTTCGTGTTTTTCGGTATTATTATTGGCACGGTGGTGCTCTTATTAACTGACGAACACATGGATCGCGCGCGATTTCCCTTTTTCTTTCCCAGCTGGCAAGAACGTCCAACAGCGGTCCCGTCGTCCGTCCGTCGTCGATAGAAAATTTATTTTATGCTGATGATGGGTGTAGATTATCTGCATCAATTGACGACAATTTTCGGTTCCGGAATCGGTCGTAAAATTGCAACACAACGACGACGGTTCGTGCCCTCCCCGGAGAATGCAGAGAGAGATGCCCAAGGGGTGTGTGCGAGTGTGTACTGGTACAGAGGATTAGACAACGATTCCGAATGTCGCATAATTTTCTCAAAACTGCTATTTAAATGCTTCACCAACTTCAGGCACTCGCAACCGACCGTACTCGAAACGGCCATAATTTTCCCATCGTTCCTAAACGCCAGTAGAGTTCCCCGTGTGCGATCTCATCACGTTTCTCCCCTGTCAGTTTTCGCACAGCACACAGAGCCGGCACGTCAAACAACAATTCATTCGGGATAATCGGGTGTACAGAAAAAATAAACTATCAATTCACCGCGGCAAACCGTTTCGGACCCATCTCTCGCTGCACAGCATCATCAAAACAAACAATCAAACGCGCAGCATCGAACATCGAACGCAGCGTAATCGGGCGGGGGAAAAACGGAAGTCAAACATCACGCAGTTAAACAACACTTTTCTCGCTACGGTTCGGTGCGAAAATCATAGCATCCTGTGACAACGGTCCTAAGCGTCCTAAGCGTCCTGAAGTTCGTGTTTTACGGTATTATTATTGGCACGGTGGTGCTCTTATTAACTGACGAACACATGGATCGCGCGCGACTTCCGTTTTTCTTCCCCAGCTGGCAATAACGTCCAAGCTGGTTGGTCCTCCGTCCGTCGTCGATAGAAAATTTATTTTATGCTGATGATGGGTGTAGATTATCTGCATCAATTGACGACAATTTTCGGTTCCGGAATCGGTCGTAAAATTGCAACACAACGACGACGGTTCGTGCCCTCCCCGGAGCATGCAGAGAGAGATGCCCAAGGGGTGTGTGCGAGTGTGTACTGGTACAGAGGATTAGACAACGATTCTGAGGGGAGAATAAAAATGTGGTGTGGTACAAGTGAGGAAGAAAAAACACTACACTACACTGTTACACTGCTTTTTCTTGCTCATCACAAAAGACACAACCCCCGGGAGAATGTCCGCGCGAGGATTCAAGTGGTACTTCTTGGTCCTCTTTGGGTTCCGACACTGATGATCGTCGTCTATCCGTGCGAATTTCAATTCAACGGAGAAGAAAATTGGTCGCTTTTACACGCGTAGGAACTTGGTATCAGGAGCACTCGTCAACGTCAACTTTCACCACACGGAGGAGATCTTCCGGACAAGATACGCATTCACGCCTACCGTCTTTTGTTGTCTTACGGGTTGCGTGTGTGATTGTTTTGATGGTACTTTTGACAGAGATCCTTCAATGTTTGCCTCAGATCCTTTTCACGCACCGCTCATCAAGCTGGTGGCAAATCGCCATGTTCCGGAAGTGTTTTTACCCCGACGGATGCGACGGCTTTGACTGTGTTCTTACCGGTCGTTCATGCGTAACCGAGCCGCTGTGAGCTTCTGATTATACATCAATGCCTTCTAGATCTGTGCTGCTTTATTTCATTTCCATCCCGCCCCCAGGTCCCGTCTAGTCTCGAGACATCCTAGACGAGAGCGCCCTCTGCTTTCACGCCTGCCTTTCAACCATTCATGGAATTGTTTTAGGATTATGGTTGTAAAGTTAATAAGCAGCGAGTGACTTCTTTCCGGAATTGTTTGGCGCGGTGGTTGGTAACCCCTTTTTTCGCGCTTTTTGTTGGTGGTGGAGGAGGAGGGGTGGGAGTGTATGGAGGAGGCCACACCGCACGCCTGTCAACCGGATTGAAGAAGTGTTTCTAATTTCTGAAACCAGCAGCACCAGTACAAGCGACTACCGAATACTCTGTTCCTCTGTTGTCCCTTGCGTACCGGCAGGCTAATTGTCCTGTGCCGGTGTGGAAGGGTTTAAAACATGGGGGTAGGGGAAACCGTGGTGGGTGGGGAAAAGGACACCGCGTGTGCTGCTGGCGTCAGCTTTTCGTAATGAGCGTAAGCCTTCCGCGTTTTGCGAAGCGTAGGATGCTGACATCATGGTCCCAGGTGCTACCGAAGGGGAACGTTACGGAGTCGCTATTTCACGCCACCAACTTCTCCAGAGGCTGTGTATTGCTGTGTGTGTGTGTGTGTGTGGGAAGGAGATTTTCCCAACCTCTAGCCTAAAATCCGCAAAGCTGTGTACCTCCAACACTTCAGCGGAATGGAAATTTCCAAAAATCCAACCAGGGACCAACCCAATTGGCCAAGAAAACATCTGAGATCTGCAAAAATAAAGGGGGAGAAAAAAGGCCGTAGGATTTGTTTAGCTGTTCGGCACGGTCGTGCTTGGGAACCGACCCAACTGGGACGGCGCTGTAAAACCCGCCATGGAAACCGGCAACACCATAAACCTTTAAATTATTCAAAGCAGTGATTAAAAACTGACTACTTGGCGCCTCCGATGGAGTTTGTGAGGGTTGGGAGAATGCAGAGAGGGTGCGGGAGGCTTCTCGGACCGCAGGATAACAGGGCCGTCGGGGGTGTTGGCTAAAGTTCCCGTTAGGGAACAGTTTTATTCAATTTAAGTGTCCATTTTTAACGCATTATTGATGAATAAATTTCCACAGCACCTACCGTACGCCGGCAGCAGCATCCAGCCTTCGATTCTCGGCCCAGTATACGGCATGGTGCAGTGTGGTGAGTTTTTCACAATTTTTCCTGCAACTCTGGTGGTTTGGGTAAAGCTGGAAAAAAAGTTTATCTGCACACTGTACCAACCAACCGTCTGTGATATCTTCATCTGCAATAGGCCGCAACAGTACTACAGTCGGGGGAAAAAACTCTCCGGGCCCGTTGACGTTTGGGGAATAAAAGTTACAGTCTATTACCACCAGATGGCGTCACCTGGTGTTTTGGTGTACGTTTATTTTTTCCGCACGGATTTTCCCTACTCTCTGTATCCGCTGCATGTTGACTTCTGACTGTCCCATCTGAACCATCCTAAAGACGCACTGAGGTTCGTTTTGTTTTTTGCGCGTAATCTTGTTGTGTTGGGTGGGATAAAGCAAAGCAAAGTAAGCGTGTTTTCCAATTTGCTGGTCGGTCTGATCGCCCCCTACTCCTCCCCATTTCCCCACAGGATGGCACCAGACCGGGTACAAGCGTTTTATAGTACGTTTTACTGCCATTATTCGCCTCGAAATGAATTCAATTTGACGCACCAACTTGCACATTCGGGTTGCCCGGTGTGTGTGTCTGTTTTCCCGTAGTAGTGAAAAGCAAAAATTTAAATAAAAAACTCATTTCCACTTCCTTGCACCACACGCGCGTAGTGCACCCGAACGCTACAAACACCGACCGCCGAATGGCAACATCAGCGCAATCACCATCATCATCAACACCCTCATTCGAAAGGCATTCCCGTGGGCCAATCGCACCGGGGGAAGAAAATCCGCCAACCAAACGGCAACGCATTTTATGCAAACGCAATCCCGGGGAAAAACAATCGGACAATGCCGGATCCCTCTTGCCGCACAAGTTCTGGAAAGGAAGCGTTTGCCGGGCCACCGCTTCAAGGGGGGGATAATTTTATGCCACCACGAAATGTTGCATTTTATGAACCGATTTTCCAAAGCACCAGCTATGTATGAGTGTAGCAGTGGCCGTGTTCGCATCCCGGAGGTCTACACTTGCTTGGCCGCGCTTCGTTTGCGAAGAACGCACAAGTCAAACAATTGAGCCATTCTAATGCCGAATGTGATAGATAAGCGATCGGACGCGAGAGATGTACAAGTTTGCCCTCTAGCAGACATTCCGTAGGGGAGACTGTGTGCTTCAGAAAACTGTGACGATGCGTCTGACGCATCCGTTTAGCGTGCGGGATGAAATGTCGCCATCGTGAAATTAATCTCGTTAAAACAAAGTCGTGTGGGGCGTGTGGGACGCACAGAAGAATCTCTTTATGATCTGCCGGGAACGGCGAGCCTTTCTCGACGGGCATCGTCGGTTTCCGCAATTTTCTACTTCCGCAAGCAGGAAGCGCAAATTGTCACATGCTGTGAGCGCGCGATTGGGTAAAAGGCCTCGCCCGATCGCTCGGATGACTGCCCGATGTCCTGCCCGGGCAGGCTGGCTCATGGAAGAAATAATTGTAAGCGCAAGGGAGCACCGAAGACAAGCGAGTAAAATGCTGCTTCAACCAAAACGAGCAAACAAAAACCAATCCTCGCATCCTTCGCAAGTTTCCCTCGCGGGTGCGCTCGTTGACCTCGTGAAGAAGGATAATTTTCATTACATAAACGGCTTCTGTGTATCGTTCGCAGTTGCTTGGTTTTTTCTCGTCTCTCGAATCGACTTAATAACAATTTCATTCCTGCATCTTGTTTGAAGCTTGATCTTAAGCGTTTTTTGTGTATTTTTTTGGGTGTTCCTTCCGTTACGCTCCATCTTATCCGAACGCTTCCAGCATTGAAGTCGCTGTTTTGGTTGTACTCATGTTTTCGTTTTTTTTTTCGGATAAGATTAAACAAAATTTTTGGCTTAAAAATGTTCGATTACCGGTGTTCCGGAGAGAATGGCGGGAGGCGAGCATAGGGCGAGCGTAATCCCGAAAGGCAAAATTTTAAAATTAAGGCGTACGGCACTGACAAATAACAGCAGGTAATCGATATGCAATTAAACGGTTCACTGAAACGAACGAAACCCGGGGATACGAACTCATCAGCCTCCCGGGTTGGGGCGGTACGGTGGATAATGCTCAAAAATATCATCGATTGGACTTACAACAACTGCGGGACCAACCAACAAAAAAAAAATGGCGCACATACACCCAACGACTCTCGGCTGGCTGGCCGACGGAGTTTCGAATGGGATACTCGGGAATGGAAGCGTAAATGTATGGCATTGGCACCATTTGCTTACCACCCCCCGACGCCCTGTGCGTTTGCTGCCTGGCCAGCCGGGAAAATGGCGGTGCCAGTACGTCGAGGTGCCGTAATAATTTAAACTTTGCCAACTTTTAATATATTTAACGAGCGATGGAGATGGAGCGAAAATGAAGTAAAAGGTAAGGGTGCCGGCCGGCTGTGTGTATTCCGTCCAACAGTTCCCGGAACGCTTGGTACAGACGATCGACCCACAAACGAAAAAACAGGAAGAAAACCAAAAATCCCCGAACACTTCACCTTCGATTTGTTTGTAGAAAGGAGCAGAAATCGATAATAAATTAAACACAACTTCGAAGCGCGTGTGCGCTGGATTGCTTTCCAACTCGCCTAGTCGCTTCGTTTTTTTTTTTGTTGTTGGGTGGTTTGAATTGTTTCTGTGTACTATTTTAAAATTCCTGTAACGTCTTGCAAGTGATCTGGCGGCGAGAGCGGCCACAGCATTCCGAGCAGTACGGATCCTTACCTTATTTTATTTCGTTTGCCTTCAAATACTTCATCCTAGGCCTTGGGAGGGGCAGGGCGAAGAGAAGTCCAAACCTCGGTTGGTCAGAAGAGGAGGAGGCGAAGGGGGAGGAAGAGAAAGGGGCTGTTCTTGTTTAGCGTCAAATTGAAAACAGTGTCGAAAGTAATCCTACGCGAGAGCCGGTTAGTAATAATTGAACTTGAAGTTTGGCTCAATTTCAGAAGCATTTTGGAGTGCCTTTTTTTTCTTCTTCGTTTGGTTTGATATCGTGCTTGCTCCGTTTGTTCGGGCGATGCAATAAATAATGAAAGTAATACGCTTGTAAAGAGCGTGAAAATTGAAAACAAAAACTTTTCCACTCCCTCCCTCCTGGCAACCTGCGGGTACGATGACGATGAGAAAAAGGGAAAGTTACGGTATGGAATGGTATGTACATTTATATATTGATAGAACACACACTTGTTTGAGAGTGGGATGGAGATGTGCTTTAGAGTGATGTTTATTTTCAAAGTTGTGATGCTTTTTTTTGTTTGTTGGAACTTGTTGCAATGTGAAAGTGACATCGTAAAGAATATGTTTTAATTTAATTTGGCTTGTCGAGCTAAATATCCTGTTTCGTGTGAAGAGAATTATTACAAACATCATAAAGCGCGAAGCACAACTGTAGTGAGTACTGTAAAGGTTTTATGCTAGTTTTGATTAGTACCAGTTAGGTTGTTTTAGTTTAATTAATTTATTTCTTTGTTGCTTCGTTAGCAGATCCTTATTTGCCTTTGCTATCAGAAAACGATTTAAACAAGATTGGATACCAATACTGCTGATTGAAAGATCAGACGGGAGAGACTTCTTCAAAACTTTTATACCTTGTTTTATCGCATGGTAATGGGCATGCTATTTTCTAAATAATTTTAATATGAAATATTACCATTAAACAGCCAATGATTTCTAGCTAGTGGGAAGCCACATCAGAAATCAACCTGCAGTAAAATAATAAATGTTTATAGCACAATATAAGCGCGCTATAGTCGAACAATCGTGACAGCTTTCGCTGAATGAATTATTTTATTTACTTTTCAGTATGACAGCTTGACGCCATATTGTCCACACCTCATGTGGTGACTAAATATTAAATTTAGAAAACATATCAAAGCATCTGCTCCTAGTTATTTGCCTTATCCCAGGAATGCTCGCGTCTGAAAACTTATAATTATTGAATCGATTTATCTACTACTACGGACACCACATGTTGCCCAGCTTTATGTCAACAGACTTCACAAAATCTGCAGTCAACATTTTCCCATACTGTATAAGTATATTCTCTGAAGCATGTTCGACCATTATACGTTTTACATACAGTGGTAAGTAGTCAAAATCGGACACTTGGTTTTCGGGCGCTCTTACGAATTTGCGACGCTTTTACCAGTATACTAGAGTTAGAAAACGACTTGAAAAGTTTGCAGTTGGTTTCTACTTCTTTTCTTCATGAACAAAAGAATCAAAAATGTATTTTTTTACGAAAATAATGAGAAGCAAATGAAAAAAGTCTGTATATCATGCTGAGCATTCAAAGTCGCCCACCGTTAGATCCGCCACTGAGACCACTGGTTAAAGCGTCACGAAGTAGGAAAATCGTCTGAAGTTCAAGTGTCCGATTTTGACTACCCACCACTATATGTTGTTTTTCCACATTTGGTTATATGAAACATCAAACATTTTAAATGGGAATCGAATCAATTAACCCTCTATTGTTTAAAAGTTTAATTGCTATATTACTTAAGTATAAAATTCAATAATCTCGGGATATGGAATACGGTAAAAATTCTTTGATATACTCAGAACATCGCATATGCAGTACGGAACAAAGCGAGTAGAGTTATCCCTGCTCTACGCGATAAGCTCCCTCGCTAAGCCTTTGAAGGACGAATACTCAATCAAAATCTTTTGTACTTAAAATATAACTCGGATATAGCATGAAGTAATAATGTTTGATATGTAGAAGTTTATTTAGACAGAAGATTAACATTCAAATGATATTTTAAATCAATAATCAAAATGAGAAAAATGTGATGATGTTTTATTAACAGAAATTCAAAATTGAATGTTTAGAATCAGCACTTTTTACTCGATAAATCAATTATCCAACCTAATAACCTTTATGTTCCAAATATCATAAAATAGATGAATTATTCTTAATCTCTTCTTGTCATTTCTAATTTACCCAGCATCGTTTAATGTATAAGAAACTACAACCATAAATTTACCTTAAAAATTAGTATTCATCCTTCAAGGGAAAGGACTAGCTAAACTTATTTTAGAAGTTGTTGAATTGCACGATTTATCGATTTTTTCATATGTTTCGTTCTGTAAATTAATTTATTTTCTTTTTTCTTAAATAAGCATCTAGTTAGTATCTAGTGGCATTAGATTATTTTATTTAATTTAGTGCCTAATTTATTATAAATTACAGTAGCATTGTTTTTTTTAAATAGACTTTTTCCCTAAAGGTGCAAACTTCAGCCATTACTGTAAATATTATTAAATGGCATCGGCCATATGACTTGTTTCTTGTTTATTGAGGTAAGGTACATATGTAGAGCATACGAGGCTACCAAAACTGATGTCAAACATTTAATGTAGAATCCAAATCCTTCCGTAAATATGATAGCTAACACTACTTTAAAACTGCAATAGATTTATAGTCTAGGTGATTTTTTCTATTTTGTAAGTAAATGAATCCATCAATTTCTAAATTAATTCTAGTAATTTAATTAAAAATCCACTAAGTTAAGAAAAATTCATCATATCAGTACCAAATTTTGTTGTACAGTATTTTAATTGTTCTACAAAGTGATGTATTGGACGAACAACAATGATTTGTGTGTTTTGTGCAATTGTACATCGAAGTATTCACTTTACAGCATTAAAAATTAAATTCAAATTTATTGCCCCAACCCAACGCCTCGGCTCGACTCGGGGATAATTCTAAACTAATTAAGAACGCATTTTCGGTGTTCTTGCCGGAAAAACCAAAACAGCCGAGCACCACTCGTGTAGGGTCTGTTTTCATTTACAACACCATTTCGCAGCATCATACGGTGCGATTAAAATATCAAAATTCATAACAAAATAAGCCTTCCGATGGGGCAATCCCTGCGAACCGAACGAACCGAACGAACCCCTTTGCCGAAAACGGCACCGTTTTCCACACCAACACCGTCTAATCATATGCTGACAATTAATGGTACTACCACACACCACGGCACTCGCCCAACACTCAGGGAGATGTAAAATAGCGCACAAATCCATAAAATGTTTATCTTCGTCCGCGTGTTTTAGCACCCGAGCAAAACCCAGGCTGGATGTCTTCTCGTTTTTAAGGGAAAATTGAAACGCACCTTCAACAGCACCCAGCAGGCCTCCCCGCTTGAGATGGACGCGTTTGCTTAATCCTTTGAAAAAGCAATTGGCGTTTAATGAGTCATAAAATCATATCACCCAAGCGATGGGACGGATCAGGAACGGGCTGGTGGCCCTCGGGGGAAAACACCAAACCGAGGACCAGAGCACAAAGGGGATGAAGCAGATCTTGCTGCTGTCTGTTCGCCGAGTCAGCGAACGAATGAGCGGTGTGATGAGACTTTTATTGCATGTAAAAATTATACCAAAAATTTAAATTTCCATCCTCATCGGCTTGGGAGAAAGCGAGCGCGGGACGGCACGCGACGGGCCATGGGGACAAGATAAATAAATGGTTTTATTTAAAATTCATTAAACATTCATCAAACTTTGCGCCTAAAGCCGGGTGCACCCGCGACGACGCTTCGCCCGCTACGGAGCGTAAATCCAACCCCGATAACCTTTGGGCCGTTCCGTAGCCTGCCTCGGTGAGCCTCGGAAGTCTCTTTCATTTCCGTAGCCGTAGTTTGTTTGCTTGCGCCAGTGTTGCGGTTGCGGCATCGATTGCGACGCTATCAGTGTGTCTTCTTTTACCACGTTGGAGGGTTTTGTTCTTCCCGAACGACAAGCAAGAACCAACAGCCAAGTCACACCAAAAAAGAGCAGCGAGGGATGTTTCGGATTAAGGAGTGAACCGACAGTCAGTTGAGCTGTTAACAGCGATTGAAAATAATAATCATTATGTCCAAACTAGATCATAAAAATATTTTAATGTCGCTTAACCGACCGAAGACGAGCGCGCGACTCCATCCAAAAAAGGACCATCACGCATCAAGATGAAATATTGCATTTGTGTCCCTAACGCTGCTTTACGTCGGCAGCGGGCGGACAGAACATCAAAAAAACAAAAAAACTGCGCAAACATAGTATGTCAGGCCCCTAAGCTCAAGGTATTCTACACTTGCTACCGGAATCCGCTCGCGACGACCCATCAAAAATGGGATCGTTTTATAACAGGTTTGCGTTTTTATAGTTTAATTATTGCTTCCAACCTGTAATCGTTATGCTAGGACTGCTGTTCTTGAACCGAAGGGGGTTTTGTTGGCGACCCGCAACAAAAGCGATCAACACGTTCCCCGGAAGACGGATCCCGATTATTTATTTTAGGCTCTCTCTCTACTTAAGGAGTGAACCGACAGTCAGTTGAGCTGTTAACAGCGATTGAAAATAATAATCATTATGTCCAAACTAGATCATAAAAATATTTTAATGTCGCTTAACCGACCGAAGACGAGCGCGCGACTCCATCCAAAAAAGGACCATCACGCATCAAGATGAAATATTGCATTTGTGTCCCTAACACTGCTTTACGTCGGCAGCGGGCGGACAAAACATCCAAAAAACAAAAAAACTGCGCAAACATAGTATGTCAGGCCCCTAAGCTCAAGGGATTCGACACTTGCTACCGGAATCCGCTCGCGACGACCCATCAAAAATGGGATCGTTTTATAACAGGTTTGCGTTTTTATAGTTTAATTATTGCTTCCAACCTGTAATCGTTATCCCTAATCGCTGCTAGGACTGCTGTTCCTGAACGGTAGGGGGTTTTGTTGGCGACCCGCAACAAAAGCGATCAACACGTTCCCCGGAAGACGGATCCCGATTATTTATTTTAGGCTCTCTCTCTACTCGCCCCCCGCACATCATGAGCGATCGCTCGACAAAAGGTAGTAATTATTTCTAATCGAAACTTAATTCAGCAAACTGGGAAAGCATCACGTTGGCACCTCGATCGAGTCGTTGACGAAAACGCGCCACAATGTGTGGCTGAGCGTTAAGCGTCCTCTCGAGTCGATGAAAAAAGGTGGGAAAAGTGGGCATTAAACAGACACCCCGAAAGGAATCGCGTTTTAGTTGTATTAGACACACAAAAAAGCGGCCATCCCATGCTACTAACGTGGCTCTCGTTCTCTCTTTCTCTCTCTCTCTCTGTCGGGAGAGCTATTATTTACAGCTCAGCGACTTTGACAGTCTCATCAGCGTCATAATTATCAGTGTTGCGTCAAATTGATATGGCCGACCCGAACTGTGTGGGTCGTTCGGTCGGCCACAATGGATTGATGCAGCATAAGACAAACATAAACAAAGACCGGGAAACAGAGCAAGAGAAAGTAAGAGCACATTACTTTAGAGTTGAAGATTATAGAATAAAAATTACGACCGAACAGTCCGACATCCCGAGATGACGGGAGACGCATGGACGCGGGAACAAGAACAGAAGCCAGATAGATCAGACCATTAACCAAACACCCCGGGGTCGGGTGAGACCATCGAGTCGGTCGGGGAATGAATTATTGAGCCAGCAAAAGGGCATTACTTTTCGTACCTTGTACTTCCGCTGCTGTGGGACTGTGGGTATGAGGATCTGTTTTTCCAAGTTTTTTATTGTATGTGCGAGTGTGTGTGTGTGTTACTGTCAGGAAGTGCATGTCCTCAGCGTGGCTTGCTTATCGCTTAGTCGATCGTCCTAGGGTTTGAGGTGAAAGTCGATTGCATTTCTGCAGCTCGTGCATCATCTTTTCCTACTGACCCAGGTCGAACGTCGAAGGTGCGAGAATTGGTAGCGGTAACATAACTTGGAAGGAACACACAAGTACACACGTACCATTTGAAATTAATTTCATCCAAGTGCTATGTTTCATCTTTATGCGATAGTTTCGTTCCGTTTTGTTCGCTCTTCTAATCCCTTTCAATAAATACAACACCGCGTTGCAGTTTTATTGGTTTTTCAGTCGTCTTATTTACGATCAGTTGTTATCGCTTGAAATTGAGTGATTTTACGATAATTAAATACGATGCAACTACAAGTGCTGTGACAAGCAAACAAGTTAGAGTGAGAGTGAGAGAGAGCCTTGGCAAACGCAACATAAAAACATAACGTAAACAAACTAAAATGGAGTGAAGAGTGATTAGACACGATCAGACGCGACCGAGAAAGCCACACAAGACACAAGAACAAAGTCTAGAGGAGGTAAGATTGAAGAGCGATAGTCCGGGGGTCGGTCAGGCCGGTCATAAAATATGACCGACGATTGGTTAAATTACTCTCGGGCCCCCCTCCCGGAAAACAAAACAAAAAACGGTGGCCTCATAAACTGTCAGTAATTATGATTCGCAGCACTATACAGCGGTGTGCGGGATTTAACTGACCTCAGACGCATCAGCTTCAAGACGCAAGGACCGCTGTTGGCAAGCAGTTTGTCTCCGGTGCGTTGTTTTGGGCGCAACTTTTCGTGTACGTGGACTTGTCCTGATTCGTGCCCAACACTCTGTCACTTGGATGTTCGCATTCCGGGTGTTGCGATCGTTGACCCTACCCGAACCTCCTACTCTGCCTGGCGGATGTGAGGATGGGTAAAAGTGCTGGCCCATTGCTAGGAGATCGAAGGTTCAACGCTATGTTATTTCTTTCGGTGGGAAGTGGTTCGACATCATTCAAGATTCTTTACGAGACAACTCTACAAACTAAACTTCATCCCGCAGCACCAAAAATAGGAGTTGGAATTTTCGTCACCAAGCGCGAGATTTAGGAGGTTTGCCGAGGGTAGGGGTTAGGCAAAAACACACGACAGGTAGGAGACATCCATTTTGATGGGATAGGACTATCGACACAGTGTTGGTTGGGAAGTTGGGATATCGAGAACGAACAAGAAACGGACACACGAACGGAAACCTGCCACCGAAAGTGAACCAAAAAATATGATAATGCATTAAAAGTTGGAGCAAGAGTTCTCGCTCTCTGTATAAGGTGGAGAGAGAAAAAAACAACGACAACACCAAAAGCAAAAGCATTGTAAGATCAAGACTAAGTTCCCAAACCAAAAAAAAAACAACAACAACCCCGTAAACAACAACGACCGGTCCGCGAGGGAGAATAAGTAACGAGGCAGCCGACTTTAAACCAAAAGCCGGCCCGATTCCACGGCAGCCACGGTAGAAAAATGGTTGAAAAGAAGCGAACCGAAGCGGGCCCAGCCACCTGATAGGATAGTGGATATGTGACCACGGGCTTAACCCGGGCAAAACGAGCTCACCTTTCCGTGGCCGGGACGTCCACCGTGCGTCCCTGCTTACCCGGGGGCTACGGAGGGCTGATGGGCTTCGCGAGAAACACTTGTGGCACTCTAGGTTTGCGTCGTCGTCTCCTTGCGTCAACCGAACCGAAGCCAAACTGTGCGCGGAGAATAACACACCAGAACAAAAACCCAACAACGGCTCACACATACAACCGGATGAACATTAGAGTCCCCATGGTGTGTGCGTTTGGAATACACGGGACGGAAGGTGCGAAAGGGTAGAGCATTGAGTTTCGAGAGAGATTCAAAAATTAGATAACACCACCACTGTTGCCTAAGAGCAGCAGCAGCAGCAACCCTCTAAGCCCGATCGCCTTTTCGGACGAGAGGTTCCTCCAAGGAACCGTTTCTTCGCAGCAAAGGAAAAAGACTCACAATCGCCGCCACCTTTCAGACCTCACCATCGCATCTCAAACCCGGGGACTGTTTTGTTTGATCGTTGACTATAGATTATCTGCGAGGGTCTCTCCCATCCCCGCAGTGGGACACCCGCTCGCACCGTGAATATGTTTCTGTTTCTCAAACCGCAAGAATAATTATTTCCGACTCACTTATACGCAAAGTCGCAACCTCGTCTGCCACCCGTTCCCGTTGGGTCAGTTATATACCCCGGGTGGGTATCCTGCCACCAAGCGATGGTACCAATTTCGGAGTCACTGTTTCGAGTCTGCCTCTTTTCTTTTTATTACATTTTATTGTTTTGCCAGAGTGCCCCGGGTCCGAATAGTGTTGGTCGGTGTGTATCTGGAGCTTCAGGAAATTTGTACCAACCAGCTACGATCGGGCGAACAAATTAGAGTAACCCGTGCGCGAAGAGGGTCAAACCGTGGACGATCCAACGACCACACGGTCCCGAATTGAGCCAACAATGATGACAAACCGGTGCAAGTAGCCGGTGGTGGTTGGTTGACCCGAAGCCTTCTCCCTGCGTTACCCGGAGGTCGCATCAAAATTCAAACACACATCGCTCACTGCACACAGAACGAATTGTTTATTTCTCGACCATTTTCCCTATTTTCTGATGCCTGAGAGGGTGCCAACGTCCTAGGTAAGAAAATTGAATAAATTTGACGCCACCGACGCCAAGCACTCGGCGAGAACACACCGGGCAAAGGTGTTGCGACCGGGTTGGATAGTTAAAAAACTTTAATGTCCGTAATATGTCCGTTGGAAAATGTGATAATTTGGGGAATGTGCCCAGCATGTTATCAACGGCAGCGTGTAGTGTTGTTATGTTGGGTGGTCAGCAAGATCCCGGGACCCGCGACGATAATTGTAGGCAGATAATTATGGCCATAACCTTTTGTTCGGGGTCGATCGCTAACCCGTACGCGATAAGAATTTGTTAAGTGAAATAGCAACTAGTGTTTCTTTTATTAGTTTTGGGAGAGAGAGAAAAAGAAAAACGTTTCGCCTTTTTTAATGGGCCACTTTTACGATACTGTTGCGCATTTCATTAATTGATCCGCTAAAAAACGGTTGCCGCTATAAAACGAAACCTGTGAGCTAGTTGCGGTTGCGCAGGAATGCGGAAATTTCTTTTATTGTGAAACAGTTTAAGCGTTCCTGCCGCTATAAAGTGCTAGTTAGGTTGGATTCGGCTTGGGGGATGATGCCGGATTCGTGAAATCATTGCTGATAAATTAATATCCATTTTAATTTAAATTATGGTGTTTTAATAAGGACAAAGGGGTATAAAATTTAGACAAATTTGTACGATAGTTGAGTTTATTTAAAGAATAGTTAAAAAAACCCATCCATCAAATGTAGCGGATTACACTCTCGTTCCTAGTGAATGAAGAATGTTTTAAATAAATTAGTTGAACAAATTATGACAGCATTTTTCTACGTGTGCAATAATTTAAGCATAAATCATTATCAATTTGTCCTTTGTATGGAAATACTGTTATTTACTGTATAAGAAACACTCTTAGATTTAGCATTTCTTTAGATACGTTTCGAGTACAATTAGTTAGAAATAACGAGTCTATTAATAGAAGAGATTTTTCAGAATAAAAATGGCTTCATCAGTTGCCTTGTTCTCCTTAACAATTAACTAGAATGTATGAAAAATATTCTATTATAGACGTAGCATTGAATCAACGCTTAAATAGATGTCTTCTTGCCATATGAATAGTTATCAGCTTGTTACCATATTTTGGTTTTCCAACAATTTTAAGTAACTCGCTTTGAAGCATAAGATGTTGTGGTTAAACAGGTCCTATTGTCTCATTTAATTTACAACTGAATAATTAAATTAATTACTTGATTGAAATTTCACACTTTAAATGCATTATTTTGAAGTTAAGATATTCCTTTGAAAAAAGTTGTTATGTTACTAGTTCAGCTACAATACAAAAAGATTTATACATATTTTTCATACTTGTTTGTAGTATTTAACTTAATGTTTTCTGGTCAACAACTTTCAAGACTTCGTAGGCTAATGCTGCATAATCTAATACAGGATCTAGGACATGGCTGCTATACAGTTAATATTACTGACGTCTAGTCCTTTCAACCAATTTTTGAGTACCTTGTCAAGTCCAGAATTGTTTCTAACCGTGCTTATTTCGCATTAGATCCAATTCTAAAGCATCAGAACAAAAAATTTCAGAGTCTTTAGAAGAGCAAATAACAATATTAACTATTATTCATCACTTGCTTCTAGCTGCAATACCTTTCAGAGCTTTTCTAAGCTTAAGATTTCCATTTTGATGTTCTATTATCATACAACGATTATGAAGGACTTGTTTTGTTGGACGTCTCGCTTAAAAAATAGACCAGATTCAACATTCAACATGTTTGCATTATTGTTATGTTTCATTCATGAAAAAATAGTTAGACAAAGGCTTAAATCAACCTCGATTATGAATCGTATTGATAAAATAATACGAACAAGCACTAAACCGTCTTGAAACCTATAAATTCTTTCGCATTATTGCGAATCGTTGAGTAATTTCTTCCAGACTGATTTGTATTTGGAACAATCACTGCACCGAACACTGTACCGCACCGATCGTTAAATGGTCCCCGGTATATTTATATTTAGCTCCATTAGCATATCGCTAAACTCAATGTAGACAATTTTGAAGATAACATTATTACTTCGTTTTCTAGCACACAGCTCAACCCGTAACCCGAAACTCACATTATCTCGATTTTATTCCCATTGCCCCATTCACTCAAAACATGGCCTTAAACGGGCAGCAAGCAAAAGGTTATTTGGCCGATATTACCATTACTTCCCAGTAACCACCGGGAATCACGAGGGGGAGGGGTACCGGGATGGGACGAAGAGAAAAAAAACAAACAAGCAGGAGCCATATCGCATTATGCAGGCCCTGGAAATTATTGTCACTGTCCACGACACACTTGCCTTTTCGTCTGGGCTGGTACAAAACCCTCCGCCAAAACAAACGGCAAAGCAAACGGCCGCAAATAAACAGAAACAGGAATAAAATAACAACATAAAACACTCCCTAACCCTCCCACCTTCCATCTGCCCTTCTCCCCCTCGCACTCCTTGGGGGTCGTTTGGCCAACCGTGGCCAGTGATTGAGTGCTTAAACTCAGAGAGGACGGATCAGCTGAGCCGTCGAATTGAAGCATGATTTGACAAATGAAAGCGACGTTCCTTACCGACGACCTACTGTTGCGTTTTTCCCGCCCCGCTCTCTCCCCGTTCCCAGTTTTTCCCAGTCGATCAATTCGACTTCCTTCAACTGATTCGCTGTGTACATCATAAAACCATCTACCACGGCTTCGGTACGCACAAATTCGATTCGATTCGAACAGTTGAGGGTCTCTCTTTCTCTCTCGCCACGTCCGAAAACAACGACAAATCACAAATCCAACATTATCATTCCTTTCTCCACCCCCCACCCCCCGGGAAGAAAAGCGGCCCACTCGCTCATCTGCAAAGCACAATTCCGGTTGATCTTCTTCGCCGGATTGCCGGGGCCGATTCAGTTCCCCGTCGGCGGTGGCTTATCAATTTGTTTTATTCATGATGGTAGTAGCGGCGCTGGGTACACCGACGGGCACGCGGTGTGCGGAAAATGCTAATTTTGGAGGTCGAATTTTCTTCCTGCCCACCGTCAACGAGCGCGCGTACCAATCGGGCGTGTATCCAACGAGGGTGCTCTCCATTAAATGCACCCGAAACAAACGAAAAGGGCGAGCTACACGATATGCCGGCGAAGAAAATTGAAGGTTGGAGGAACAAAGGAGGTGTCTTGTCGTTATTATCGGCCACTGCCGGTGCGCGTTGGTATTATGATAATTTTTCGCGGTTCACTTCAATCGGTCCCCGGTCGGTTTGCGGGCAAGATTTGGAGAACCGTTTTGTGGTGAACCTGCGCCGATCTTTCTGTGAAGGTGGATTTAAAGACTCACCCTTTTGGCTGGGTTCCCTAATCCATTGGAGCCATTGTCTCTTTATGTCAATTTGTATTCCATTCCAGTTTCAGTTTTTTTGGTGCGCAAGTGAAGCCGAAGCGTTGGTAATCTTAACCGATGTCTTGTTTTGGCACCGGGAAATTCGCAAGTCAACCGATGTTCCAACCTGGTCGAAAGACCGGATTGTGATAATTGATTAGCAAAGTCCCGCTGGATGCATCACGCACATAGACCCACTCAACAAGACCTGTCTAGTGCCTGAAGGTCACGCACTCAGCTCGGCCCAGGCAGCACTCTCGCCGATTGATTCGGGCATTTCTTTGCCCGCTAACTGTGGCGGATGTTATTTTAATTACTTATCGCTAAAGTTGTAGCTCGCGCCACGAACACGCCACCATTTCATTCATGCACAAACCCATCGGTGAAATGTTTGATCGCAGCTCGTTTGTCATACGGTGTAAAATACATGAAAAGCAAATAAATGTAGTTTATACACACACGATTACAACGCACTGATACGCACACGTGCGCTGTAAGCGTTAGTTTTGGGTAGCTTTCGGGGAAACAGATTTGCAAACAAAACCAGTGTTGCCGCACAATCGCTCGGCGATCCGGAAAATGTTTTGCCAACATGCAACAAACAGTATGGACGGGTCTGGGCATACCCAGCTCCAGATCTCAAGGTGACAGTTATTTGACAGCTCATTTGCCGGTGTGCGACACCGACGCGAGTCCTTTTTTAGTGGCGAGTTTTTTGTTTTGAGACTCGTGTCCACCAACGGTAGCATTGTGCGGCATTGTTTCAGCGGAAGGAAAAGTCTCCACCATTCTCCATCATTAAAACGCCCGCCAATTGTTCGGTATCTTGGCAAGTGGAAAGCGGACAGTGACAGTTGGAAACAATTCTGCGCACCGCTTTTTCCACCAAACACAGGAGGACACAAGCAGGGGGAGGGGAGGGGGGGTGTGTGTGTGTGTGCATGTTATCTCGGGAAGTGGTGCTCACCATCCGGACCCACCGTTGTTGTTGTTACTGATGTTGCAATGCTTTTATTTTTAGGTACTTACGCTGTTTGCATACACCGACCGGGGGGGTGTGTGTGTGTGTGTGCATGTTATCTCGGGAAGTGGTGCTCACCATCCGGACCCACCGTTGTTGTTGTTACTGATGTTGCAATGCTTTTATTTTTAGGTACTTACGCTGTTTGCATACACCGACCGAGGATAAGCTTAATCCAGCGACTCGGTGATGCTGCGAGCCTGGACTCCTGGAACTGTACCGCTGGACACAATAGCGATCGAGTGAAACCGTGTGGGGGCACTACACACAAAGGCGGTAGAATGTGCAAAAGTAACACACAACGCTAAAAAACGAAGATGAAAAACTGTAAAGGAAATAGCGACTGGTGTGTACATCGAAACGTCACACTGACGCTGGTGATGGTTGTTGTCGTTGCTTCTTTATTTTCAGCCCCAATGTTTCGCTGGTCTTCTTTTAGATTGATTGTGCTACGTTGGAGGTACCACTCTAGAACAAAAGCTGATGGGTGCGGGGGTGTGGGTGGAGTCGGTGGTGGGTTGCAACGGGCTTATGCTTTCAATGTTGAATGGGGCTACGGAAAGATACGGAAAATTTCATTTCCCAGCTTCGTTTCCGTTCGGGCCAGCTCGTTCTAGCGTACATTTCACTATCGTCGTTGTCCCTCTCTTCACTCACCACCCCTTTCGCACCCCCTCTACCCATCGGGGGAAGAAGGATGAGTGGGGTAATGCTTTTCAATCCCACAAATTTTCCTCGATGCATCTTTGCATCGCCAGTGTTTACATGTCAGTAAGCTGTCCGATTTTCGGTGCGCAGTGCGAGTGAAAGAGTGCGCAACAGTGCGGCACCGTGCGGCTTGGTAAAAAGAAGCGCTCCAAAGCTCTCTTCTTACGCCCTGTCAAATGTTGATGCTATTGTTGTTGGCTCCTTTTCTCGGATCGTGGGTCCAGGTTTAAGCGAAATGAAAATCATCCTTTTTGGCCCTACAAAACGCCATTGCACAGCGCTGCTATACCATGGATAAGGTACCGAGATGTGTGTGTGTGTGTGTATTTGTGTGCATGAAATGAAGAAAATCCTCCCATTCTCGTAGCAGCTTGCACATCAACAATCCAGCATTCGGCACTACTACAGGCGCTTCGGGAAGTGCCTGGTGTAGCTTTTTCGAAGACGTGGCACAACTAGCTGCCCCAGTTTGGTAGTGAACGTGCCGGAACTGTATGCAATCTAACTCTTAGGGATGCAATCCTGTGTTCAAACGGTTGGACTCCATACACTAGACCACCATTCGGTGATGATGATGATGATGATGTCTGACGAACAAAAAAGAACACCAGCGCTCAGACACATGCACACGGTCAAGGTGTCACCATCTTTTCGCTCTCGAGTGAAGCGCCTTTCTTTGTTATATGATATCCGGAATCCTGGATTGAAAAGTTTCACTAACGATCCTGTGTTTGCACTCTTGGCTTGATATACAACAGTCTTATCTTAAATGAATAGTGCACTGTGTGTTTTCTAACTTTCAAAAATGAAATAACTTTCAGTATTTCAAAAATTTGTTTCCTTTCTAGAATATTTGTTTTTAAGAACATAGTTTGAAGTAGTTTTCCACAATGTTAGGTTTCTATATATAAATATTTTAAATAACAAGTTAAATCTCCGATTATCGAAGTACTGATGCTAACCTTAACATGACTTAGGAGAGTCCAAAAACTCTCGAATTGCATCTCGCAACTGCGGGATTGTGCAGAAGAACTTGGGTAATGTTTTTATTTCTGTAGTAAAGATTTTTTTCTAATCCCAAATGATTTGTATCCGTACACAGTACTGACTATCTAAGTACGAGCAAACTAAGTGAAGAACGTCAGCAAAGGCAAGTTACGATCTTTTGCGGTTTATAGAACAAAAAAAGGAAAATAAGTGGCAAGTGAATAGAAACAATGAAAGTATTGTTATTGTATATGTAATACGAATGAATTTTGTCGTTAATTTCAAATAGATCGAAGAGTTTCTTTGATTCCTTTGATCAAAATTCAAATTTTTTCTTCTTCTTCTTCTGTGGCACTACAACCTCTGTAGGTCTTTAAGATTTAGATTTAAATTAGATTAAAATGTTTATCATACTCTTTTATTGACGGATCCTGTTGATAAGAAGTACGATCGTATTTATTTGTATAAAGAGGGGAAGTTCATCTTTGAGCTCCTTCGACCATCAGACCTAGGAAAACTAGTAAATTATTAAGGTCTTTTAAGGTCTCTTGAACAGTAACACCTGTTGCACGACGAGGCGAGCTCTCTGTACAGCGTGACTCCTTAAACAATCATCAGATCATGCCGACGAACTTCCGACTTTTCATGCATTTGTTCACAGCTCTGAACGTGCCTTAATAACAACCAAATTAATATCTTATATCTCGCTTCACAGCATCTTTACCTACTTGTTTTTATATTTGAATATATTCAAGTTAAAGTACAGTCAAGTAAAGCATTATATAGTCGGTTTGATCTAGGAGTTGTGTAGTAGAAGAAGCAGCTTGAAGTCGACTTGAATATTCTTCTAGTTCTTAGAGACAATGATTATTAAATCTCTTAAAGTAACTGATCTCAGAGGTCGTTAAGCCAAGAAAGAAGAGAAGAAAGTAACTTAAAACATTGCCTATACGTACGTTTTCAGCGTCGGGATCCTAAACAACGGCTTAGTTTGATTGCCGCATGATCTGCCTCCGCACTTTATTCTGTTAACTTCATATACCTAAGACACAGGTATATAGGGTATATAGGGTCATTTGTTTACTATGTATTTATGTTTGTTAAAATATGATTACTAAGCTAAAGATAATCAATTTAAAGTAGCAAACATTAAATACTAGCAAATACTTTTAAATTAATGAGAAGAATAGCAATTCAAAAAGTTACTTCGTATGAATATTGGTTGAAAGCCAGGGAAAGGCGGGGGAAAAAAAAAGAAAGTGAAACAAACAAAAAATAGCTAAACAAGCATCATAAAGCAAGGTCAGGGAGAGAAAACGACGTTACGATGTCATACAGGAGGCCTAGACGCAAAAGAGAATAGAACGCTGCCGTTTGCCATTCGTTCTATGGGTCTAACGACAATTTCCGAACAGCGATCCCTGCGACATATCCTTGCTAGCTCGGGTGTCCTTACCGAAAGGCAACTTTCACTTTACCGGCTTTCCTTCTTTTCCCTTTCGTTCGGGTTGTTGTGTCACCAAAGCAGCTATCCAGTCCAGTTTTAATATGGTAACGCTTTATGTGTGTAACGCCAAACCAAACGTTTTGGCCTCTGCTGCCCAGACACCCAAAAGGAAGCGCAATTTAATCAAGTTCGGAACACAACTTATGCTTATTTTGATCGTTTTTTATGTGTTATGATCCACATGGCACGGCAAAACGTGATCGAGCGTAGCGTAGTAATTGTGCAGCGTAAGCGAGAAGTTCGCGCAGCTCGTAAATATAAAATGACGTATATTACGCGTCACTCTTTTTGTCTCCTTATAATGATGAACTTATTGTGGGGCGATGTGGAAGGATGAGTACGAAATGGATGCAATTCGTCCCGATGGGCTTGATGGGTGGTCTTGGCAAAGGATTTTTTTTTTGGGAGCGAACGGACGAACCTCAACGTGCTGATAATTAAACGAGTAATTTGACGAAAGCCAAACGTGTCGTGCCAGTCCGGATGGCATAACGACTTTATTATCGGCCACCCGATGAATTATGATCGAGGTGAAAAGAAAGGTGTCCTGGGTGGTGAAGTACGGTGCACTTAAAAGGTAATTAAGCGGCGTCTTCGTTCGGCGTCCTCCCGGTTATCGCGCATGCTGCTTCGGTGAGAAAAACGCGTTAAATTGAATTCATATCACGTTCGCTGTTGCGCCGTTTGTGTGGCCGCGTGCCCAAAATGTTTGGGCATTAGCATACACAGAACAGTTGGCTAGTTGCAGCCGCACAGTGGGTGCTGAAGATGTTACAAGCGGTTTTTTGCTGTTGCTTTCTTCACCTACGAACACGGATGTTGCTGATACATCACTTACGCGGCCGTTCTACATGCACTTGGTAATAATGATGGGCAACTAATAAAATGTGACCTATCATCATACCCCCCTCAGGAAACAGGTCTAGCGTAAACCTTCAATTATATTACCTCGACGATGCATTTGTTGATGCATTGGTCAGAAAAGGGTGAGAGAGAAAGAGACTGCGAGAGAAGAATGTGAAACAAACAGGAAGAAGTAAAAAAAACACACACACAGATGACAAAACAATGATATGATAATTAGGGGAAAACATGATTGATAGAAGAATTTTTATAATTAAGACATCGGCAATGCCCCGTTGCAGCTCACCAGCAAGTCCTCACATTTCTATTTCGAGCACCAACGACCACAGCAGCAGGGAAAAATCTCAATACCCTTTTTATACTTAAGTGACGGCGTAGAATGTTGAACGGCGTATGGCGGCTGCAAACACCACGGATACGCTGGAGCACAAGAACACACGCTCCTCTCGCACCCGAAAAAAGCCCTGACATCCATTTTGCATTTTTAATTTCATTTGCTTCCCATTACACCACCATCGCGGCTCTAAGTCTATTCCCCCAATCGCCCCGTCCGAAGCAGCTTTGTGTCTTTGAAGAGCAATGAAAAGGATTCCTTAAATAGCTTAGCGTTTTTCTGTAAGTTCTCGATTGCTTCTTTTCCCAAAACTCGTTTCTATGTGTTATTGTTTTCCTTGCTTGGGAACCATTAGCTCCACACGGGGAGCTGCCCTGTGCCCGAGTTGATCGTTGATGGCTGTGATCTGGACTGGGAATGGTGCTGGTAGTTGGTGGAATTTTATCAATTTCACTCTATCGAACGGTGAGAAAAGAATGGAATTTAATGTGTCATTCACGTGTCGTGCTGTAAGCATTTTCGGGCCGTTTAAGTTTTGTTTTATTTTTTCGGGCATTACCCACCACACGAACCCACAGTCCGATCGATTTGACAGTTGGATCGTTCGGAAGGTGCGTAAAGTTTGTTGGCGAAAGAATGTTTTGCGTTTCCCCATTGCGCGCTGCTTCTGCACACTGCTGTCTGCTGTGATTTTGCTATTTTCTAATTAAAAAACTCTTGGAATGTTTCATCAGAGCAGAGAGAGAGAGAAAGGTCTGTTCTTGAGATATGCGTTAACCTTTTTTCTTGTGAACCGTTTTGCTAAGTGCGAGACCATTTTATTACTCAGTGGTATGCTTCATCGTTATGAGATCGTTGGTAGCATTTAGAAATTACTCTATCTAATAATTTTTGTTGATTTCGATGGTAAAACTAGCACATTTAGGTTGTTTTGGTAACGTAACAACATATTTTAGTATTTTTTGCTTACCTTAAAGGTTTTGTTTGCAAATTGTTGGATTTTTACGTGTTTTTATGAGACGCCTCTGTGTCTTAATGATCTACCGAACCATTGACTGTCTTTTGATGCAGAATTTTTATGTATCGAATAAAATGTTACGGTATCATCAGTTCTTTTGGAATAGCTATGAGCAAAACAGTCGAGAAACTGCAGTTGAAGCATACGTTGATTCTTCAAGCATTATTCCTAAGCTAAATAGTGGTGAGGCACTTCTTGATAACCAATTACATCTGCTCTACATTTCACAGCATCCTCTAGAGAAAATGTGTTGTAATATGATTTAAATGAAGATAAACTTTGTTCTATTTCGGAGAGTGATCTGGCTTTATTCACAGTTTGAGCGCGACTGACTACACGACTGTCGATGACATAGAAACGTCACAGAAGGTGACATCACATACATTGATGCAAGTTTGACCTTAATATTATGGTATGGACGTTATATTCTCAATAAAAATGAAAATACTAATTATTTGATAAACTCAACTAAAGGCTACGACAATATAAAGGGAGCTAAATAGCCTGGAAAAGATTTACATTGTTTTAGAAATCTTTCTCAGCCCCAGTCAAAGACGAAGTCGTTTATTAATTGGCAGGCTTAAAGCTCATACAGACTAGTAATGCCGCCCGGGATCTGATTTTAATATGCAAAATGTTTGTTAAACGTAGAATTTGAGCAACATTCATTTAGTATTTCGTCGTCTGGTATAATATAATAGATGCTATGATAAATATTATCATTGCTTATAATATTTAGTCATACCTTATTCAGAACATCTTGTCCAACTGACGTATTCCAAATGTCACTTGCAAAACTCACGAAGGCTCCCCGACATTTACTCTTATTCCGACCACGAACGAATAAAGACAGAAAAATACAAAACTACGGCTTGTAATTATAGTTTGATCGCCTTCGTCATGTGGCTGTTTTAATGTAAACGTTTGGTTTAGTTTTTAATTCACCATAATAGCAGAACTCAGCAAGCTTCAGTTAGCACACAAACAAAGATTTCAAATCCATTCCATAATTTATACGCAAACACATCTTGCTTCTGTGTCCATAGCGAGTATTTGGACCGCCTTTTTTAGCCTCCATGACTTTGGTTACCCGTAGCTGAATAGTCAGTCCTGCCTACGGACAGGAGGTCTAAACGGGAAACAATACGTGCTCTTGTCCTGTTAAGACTGGCGACACTGATCAACTGAATCAGCAGGGAAAAATCTCAATACCCTTTTTATACTTAAGTGACGGCGTAGAATGTTGAACGGCGTATGGCGGCTGCAAACACCACGGATACGCTGGAGCACAAGAACTCACGCTCCTCTCGCACCCGAAAAAAGCCCTGACATCCATTTTGCATTTTTAATTTCATTTGCTTCCCATTACACCACCATCGCGGCTCTAAGTCTATTCCCCCAATCGCCCCGTCCGAAGCAGCTTTGTGTCTTTGAAGAGCAATGAAAAGGATTCCTCCTCTCGCACCCGAAAAAAGCCCTGACATCCATTTTGCATTTTTAATTTCATTTGCTTCCCATTACACCACCATCGCGGCTCTAAGTCTATTCCCCCAATCGCCCCGTCCGAAGCAGCTTTGTGTCTTTGAAGAGCAATGAAAAGGATTCCTTAAATAGCTTAGCGTTTTTCTGTAAGTTCTCGATTGCTTCTTTTCCCAAAACTCGTTTCTATGTGTTATTGTTTTCCTTGCTTGGGAACCATTAGCTCCACACGGGGAGCTGCCCTGTGCCCGAGTTGATCGTTGATGGCTGTGATCTGGACTGGGAATGGTGCTGGTAGTTGGTGGAATTTTATCAATTTCACTCTATCGAACGGTGAGAAAAGAATGGAATTTAATGTGTCATTCACGTGTCGTGCTGTAAGCATTTTCGGGCCGTTTAAGTTTTGTTTTATTTTTTCGGGCATTACCCACCACACGAACCCACAGTCCGATCGATTTGACAGTTGGATCGTTCGGAAGGTGCGTAAAGTTTGTTGGCGAAAGAATGTTTTGCGTTTCCCCATTGCGTGCTGCTTCTGCACACTGCCGTCTGCTGTGATTTTGCTATTTTCTAATTAAAAAACTCTTGGAATGTTTCATCAGAGCAGAGAGAGAGAGAAAGGTCTGTTCTTGAGATATGCGTTAACCTTTTTTTGTGAACCGTTTTGCTAAGTGCGAAACCATTTTATTACTCAGTGGTATGCTTCATCGTTGTGAGATCGTTGGTAGCATTTAGAAATTACTCTATCTAATAATTTTTGTTGATTTCGATGGTAAAACTAGCACATTTAGGTTGTTTTGGTAACGTAACAACATATTTTAGTATTTTTTGCTTACCTTAAAGGTTTTGTTTGCAAATTGTTGGATTTTTACGTGTTTTTATGAGACGCCTCTGTGTCTTAATGATCTACCGAACCATTGACTGTCTTTTGATGCAGAATTTTTATGTATCGAATAAAATGTTACGGTATCATCAGTTCTTTTGGAATAGCTATGAGCAAAACAGTCGAGAAACTGCAGTTGAAGCATACGTTGATTCTTCAAGCATTATTCCTAAGCTAAATAGTGGTGAGGCACTTCTTGATAACCAATTACATCTGCTCTACATTTCACAGCATCCTCTAGAGAAAATGTGTTGTAATATGATTTAAATGAAGATAAACTTTGTTCTATTTCGGAGAGTGATCTGGCTTTATTCACAGTTTGAGCGCGACTGACTACACGACTGTCGATGACATAGAAACGTCACAGAAGGTGACATCACATACATTGATGCAAGTTTGACCTTAATATTATGGTATGGACGTTATATTCTCAATAAAAATGAAAATACTAAGTATTTGATAAACTCAACTAAAGGCTACGACAATATAAAGGGAGCTAAATAGCCTGGAAAAGATTTACATTGTTTTAGAAATCTTTCTCAGCCCCAGTCAAAGACGAAGTCGTTTATTAATTGGCAGGCTTAAAGCTCATACAGACTAGTAATGCCGCCCGGGATCTGATTTTAATATGCAAAATGTTTGTTAAACGTAGAATTTGAGCAACATTCATTTAGTATTTCGTCGTCTGGTATAATATAATAGATGCTATGATAAATATTATCATTGCTTATAATATTTAGTCATACCTTATTCAGAACATCTTGTCCAACTGACGTATTCCAAATGTCACTTGCAAAACTCACGAAGGCTCCCCGACATTTACTCTTATTCCGACCACGAACGAATAAAGACAGAAAAATACAAAACTACGGCTTGTAATTATAGTTTGATCGCCTTCGTCATGTGGCTGTTTTAATGTAAACGTTTGGTTTAGATTTTGATTCACCATAATAGCAGAACTCAGCAAGCTTCAGTTAGCACACAAACAAAGATTTCAAATCCATTCCATAATTTATACGCAAACACATCTTGCTTCTGTGTCCATAGCGAGTATTTGGACCGCCTTTTTTAGCCTCCATGACTTTGGTTACCCGTAGCTGAATAGTCAGTCCTGCCTACGGACAGGAGGTCTAAACGGGAAACAATACGTGCTCTTGTCCTGTTAAGACTGGCGACACTGATCAACTGAATGTTAAAATAGTTCAATATAAACTGAGTGTTGTTCGTCCAGTGTTGTGGAGTTGCCGTGAAGAGTTTTAATATATATGTACACTTCCTTCAAACAATTTAATCGCAAATGAGTTTATGAACTCTCGAATGATTACGAATAACTTTGAGTGAGTAGTAATCCCGTCAAGACTTCCCTTATTTCCCAAAAAATTATATAATTTTCTTCTACAAACACTTCAGGGGAGATCGATTAATAACCAAGATTTCTAGAACCTAGTCGATAATAATTTGTTGATTGCTATTTCTAAGTGGTTTGTTTTGTCTTGCATGATTAGTTCCATTGTGTAACATCCAACTTCATTGTCCCAAATATGGCCCTCATCAAAGCAACGATGATCACGAGCAAAATGACAATCTTGATGTTCGATTTTCGTTTTTGTTATGCCTCTGCTGAACGAGCAAGTTACTTAATCGAAAGCGCAAATACAACCGAAACGGAAGAAGCAAATCAAATATCTGCTCTTATTTGGTGCGATTCTTAAGAATCCCGGTTTCCCGGTCCCATTCGATCCCCAGGCTGCTGCTGGTGCGTTGCACTACAGTTATTATCTCGTTTGATCATTTGTCTCCTCCGGTCTACCATTTTACCAACTACACACTTCGCGCGTTGAGCTTCCAGGAGCTGATGTGGTGTTTTTTTGTCGTTGTTTGGTTTCTGCAATCTTCCGGCCACTTTGGACTTCATTTCCACGGGAGTCCTGAAATTACCCGGCGGGCGAAAAATGCAGAAGCTCTCACCATGGGCCAGGAAATCGAATCTTTCCGTACGTCTTCAACATCCGCGGATGCTACTTAAGCGACTGGAGAGAAGAATAAGAAGAACGGGGAAGAGAGCGAGAGAGAGAGAGACAGAAAAAAGCACAAATCGAAATCTAGTGAAGCTTCACCGCAGTCGAACGGGGAGGCAAACGAATGGAAGAAGGACACAAGAGACACACAGTCACAACTCACATCTGGGGCTGCTGCTGCTGCTGTACGCACAGCCCAGCGCACTAGCTAACCACCGAGACCGAGAACCCACCTCCCGCAATGCGATGCTGTGCGACCGGAGGATGCAGCGCGGACAGCGGAAGTGCATATTGACGCAGACATACTCTGATATAAAATGGCACCGAGTTGGGTAGAGTGAGGAGATTGGGAGACGGAATGTTGCGGATCGTGAAATGAACAAATGGCAAAAGGATTGCGGTTGAAGCCTTCAACGATCTGCTGGAGGGAGTGTCGTAGGCTATGGAGTGTAGGGCACGCAGAGACACAAAACCCAACTAAAGGCTGGCAGACATCCTCCCGCTGGGTCTCCACCCGTTCATCCTCGGCCCAGAAAATCGAGCAGCAAGCGCCCCACAAAATGTACATATTCCGGGTCCATATTACGCATAATTAAACGCCACGCTATCGCAGACGTTCGGCAAATGACACCTCTCGTTAAAGAGGCCTCCATCTGCTCCTCCTACACCTCCACGCTGTGCGAACACATAATCAAACTCTCCACGTGCTGGCTTGCTCGCTGTGTGTATGTGCGAATGCCAATGAAATCGGATGGAGAAGCTTACCGCAAGAGGAATACCACAGGAGCATTCGTTCGTTCGTTCGTTCGTTTGTTTCATCGCGTTGTCCCTGTAGCGCGGCTTGTGCCCGTGTGTCTGTGAAACGTAAACGCTGCAGTAGGCTGCGCAATTTCAAACTGTAACTGTCAAACTGCTGCGGAGACAGCGGGTTGGCATGGTGGGTTCGGTTGGGACGCTGGAGTTCGAATTAAAGTTTGTTGGCGAAAGAATGTTTTGCGTTTCCCCATTGCGTGCTGCTTCTGCACACTGCCGTCTGCTGTGATTTTGCTATTTTCTAATTAAAAAACTCTTGGAATGTTTCATCAGAGCAGAGAGAGAGAGAAAGGTCTGTTCTTGAGATATGCGTTAACCTTTTTTTGTGAACCGTTTTGCTAAGTGCGAAACCATTTTATTACTCAGTGGTATGCTTCATCGTTGTGAGATCGTTGGTAGCATTTAGAAATTACTCTATCTAATAATTTTTGTTGATTTCGATGGTAAAACTAGCACATTTAGGTTGTTTTGGTAACGTAACAACATATTTTAGTATTTTTTGCTTACCTTAAAGGTTTTGTTTGCAAATTGTTGGATTTTTACGTGTTTTTATGAGACGCCTCTGTGTCTTAATGATCTACCGAACCATTGACTGTCTTTTGATGCAGAATTTTTATGTATCGAATAAAATGTTACGGTATCATCAGTTGATTTGGAATAGCTATGAGCAAAACAGTCGAGAAACTGCAGCTGAAGCATACGTTGATTCTGCAAGCATTATTCCTAAGCTAAATAGTGGTGAGGCACTTCTTGATAACCAATTACATCTGCTCTACATTTCACAGCATCCTCTAGAGAAAATGTGTTGTAATATGATTTAAATGAAGATAAACTTTGTTCTATTTCGGAGAGTGATCTGGCTTTATTCACAGTTTGAGCGCGACTGACTACACGACTGTCGATGACATAGAAACGTCACAGAAGGTGACATCACATACATTGATGCAAGTTTGACCTTAATATTATGGTATGGACGTTATATTCTCAATAAAAATGAAAATACTAATTATTTGATAAACTCAACTAAAGGCTACGACAATATAAAGGGAGCTAAATAGCCTGGAAAAGATTTACATTGTTTTAGAAATCTTTCTCAGCCCCAGTCAAAGACGAAGTCGTTTATTAATTGGCAGGCTTAAAGCTCATACAGACTAGTAATGCCGCCCGGGATCTGATTTTAATATGCAAAATGTTTGTTAAACGTAGAATTTGAGCAACATTCATTTAGTATTTCGTCGTCTGGTATAATATAATAGATGCTATGATAAATATTATCATTGCTTATAATATTTAGTCATACCTTATTCAGAACATCTTGTCCAACTGACGTATTCCAAATGTCACTTGCAAAACTCACGCAGGCTCCCCGACATTTACTCTTATTCCGACCACGAACGAATAAAGACAGAAAAATACAAAACTACGGCTTGTAATTATAGTTTGATCGCCTTCGTCATGTGGCTGTTTTAATGTAAACGTTTGGTTTAGATTTTGATTCACCATAATAGCAGAACTAAGCAAGCTTCAGTTAGCACACAAACAAAGATTTCAAATCCATTCGATAAGTTATACGCAAACACATCTTGCTTCTGTGTCCATAGCGAGTTTTTGGACTGCCTTTTTTAGCCTCCATGACTTTGGTTACCCGTAGCTGAATAGTCAGTCCTGCCTACGGACAGGAGGTCTAAACGGGAAACAATACGTGCTCTTGTCCTGTTAAGACTGGCGACACTGATCAACTGAATGTTAAAATAGTTCAATATAAACTGAGTGTTGTTCGTCCAGTGTTGTGGAGTTGCCGTGAAGAGTTTTAATATATATGTACACTTCCTTCAAACAATTTAATCGCAAATGAGTTTATGAACTCTCGAATAATTACGAATAACTTTAAGTGAGTAGTAATCCCGTCAAGACTTCCCTTATTTCCAAAAAATATATATAATTTTCTTCTACAAACACTTCAGAGGAGATCGATTAAAAACCAAGATTTCTATAACCTAGTCGATAATAATTCGTTGATTGCTATTTCTAAGTGGTTTGTTTTGTCTTGCATGATTAGTTCTATTGTGTAACATCCAACTTCATTGTCCCAAATATGGCCCTCATCAAAGCAACGATGATCACGAGCAAAATGACAATCTTGATGTTCGATTTTCGTTTTTGTTATGCCTCTGCTGAACGAGCAAGTTACTTAATCGAAAGCGCAAATACAACCGAAACGGAAGAAGCAAATCAAATATCTGCTCTTATTTGGTGCGATTCTTAAGAATCCCGGTTTCCCGGTCCCATTGGATCCCCAGGCTGCTGCTGGTACGTTGCACTACAGTTATTATCTCGTTTGATCATTTGTCTCCTCCGGTCTACCATTTTACCAACTACACACTTCGCGCGTTGAGCTTCCAGGAGCTGATGTGGTGTTTTTTTGTCGTTGTTTGGTTTCTGCAATCTTCCGGCCACTTTGGACTTCATTTCCACGGGAGTCCTGAAATTACCCGGCGGGCGAAAAATGCAGAAGCTCTCACCATGGGCCAGGAAATCGAATCTTTCCGTGCGTCTTCAACATCCGCGGATGCTACTTAAGCGACTGGAGAGAAGAATAAGAAGAACGGTGAAGAGAGCGAGAGAGAGAGAGACAGAAAAAAGCACAAATCGAAATCTAGTGAAGCTTCACCGCAGTCGAACGGGGAGGTAAACGAATGGAAGAAGGACACAAGAGACACACAGTCACAACTCACATCTGGGGCTGCTGCTGCTGCTGTACGCACAGCCCAGCGCGCTAGCTAACCACCGAGACCGAGAACCCACCTCCCGCAAAGCGATGCTGTGCGACCGGAGGATGCAGCGCGGACAGCGGAAGTGCATATTGACGCAGACATACTCTGATATAAAATGGCACCGAGTTGGGTAGAGTGAGGAGATTGGGAGACGGAATGTTGCGGATCGTGAAATGAACAAATGGCAAAAGGATTGCGGTTGAAGCCTTCAACGAACCGCTGGAGGGAGTGTCGTAGGCTATGGAGTGTAGGGCACGCAGAGACACAAAACCCAACTAAAGGCTGGCAGACATCCTCCCGCTGGGTCTCCACCCGTTCATCCTCGGCCCAGAAAATCGAGCAGCAAGCGCCCCACAAAATGTACATATTCCGGGTCCATATTACGCATAATTAAACGCCACGCTATCGCAGACGTTCGGCAAATGACACCTCTCGTTAAAGAGGCCTCCATCTGCTCCTCCTACACCTCCACGCTGTGCGAACACATAATCAAACTCTCCACGTGCTGGCTTGCTCGCTGTGTGTATGTGCGAATGCCAATGAAATCGGATGGAGAAGCTTACCGCAAGAGGAATACCACAGGAGCATTCGTTCGTTCGTTCGTTCGTTTGTTTCATCGCGTTGTCCCTGTAGCGCGGCTTGTGCCCGTGTGTCTGTGAAACGTAAACGCTGCAGTAGGCTGCGCAATTTCAAACTGTAACTGTCAAACTGCTGCGGAGACAGCGGGTTGGCATGGTGGGTTCGGTTGTGACGCCGGAGTTCGAATTGCAGACGAGAAACATTTAGTGAACCGAAGTGTGTATTGGCGTGGTGGGCGAGTAGGTTCATCTTTTGGTGGCGTACGCACCAAATGCACCACATGTGTTACGCTCAGGGTACAGCGAGGAAAGGGAAGGAGAAGCAATCAGAGGAAGGTGGGGAGGGCGAGAGGGACAAGGAGGTTGGAGAAACAGGGGAAGAATTATATATGGCCGGTGAGCGAATCGAGGCCGAGGATGGAAGAGTTGATCTATCTACGTGCCCAACGTGTGTTCAACAAAACTTTCGACACATTGCGATTGCGAATGGCCGAGGTGGGACCAACAGGGAAAAAGATCCAACACCAAGAAATGAAAAAAAAAACTCTCCAAACCTGATAACACCTAGACAACGCACCTAATGAGAACTGACAATTCACACAACATTGACAAGCGCTACCCATCTTTTGCTATCTGTTACATTCACCCTAATCAGTTTATCGCCCAACACCCAATACCCGTTGTACAATCGCTATCGATTCCGAGAGATCGCCGTCGCCGTTTCATTTTCCAAAACCCACCAAAGACGGGGAGTCCCACGATAACGATGGCGACGAGTGTAACCTGACCCACCGAAAAAAACTCTCCCCAGGGTGTGTTTTGTTTTGCATGTCCAATGCAATGGAAGATCAATTGCTACAAACCAACGGATCGGATCGATCTCGGCAAAAGGTCCCGAACGATGCGATCAATATTCCAAATTTCTTCGCTTTTAAAACGCCACGAAATACATAAATATTAAGCCATGCCGATGCGTCAGCGTGTTCATTACGCCTACGGAAAAGGGCGTACAAAATATACGCAGATTCGCAAGATTCGGCTTCCGCAAACTGTTCACACATTTACGCCCTTTTGTGCCGGTTTGGGCATTCTGCCAGAAAATGTTTGCCCCACGCTGCTCGATACGGTGCGCATCGCGCGGACATTGGAAGTACGAGGATGGTCCATTTTTCAACCAATCGACCGCTGCTGCTGCTGCGATGTGTATGCTTGGAGAAACGCAAACGCATGTCCCGTGGTCGTATAGCTGCTCCCGAATTCTTGTACGACAAGCGCATTATTAATATCGTCGGATCACGTTCGGTTGCAGTGGTGCCTCAGGTCGGTTGGTTGGAGATGCATTTGGAATGCTGTCTGATCGGGGCTGACCGAAGCGCAACAGCATCGAAGGATTACGAATAGAAATTACACTCCATATTGTCACCTTCGATTTGCCATTATTAGTTTGATCGCGAAATGATGCAGATAAGCTTCGGAGGACTTCGGAATTGGGGTGATTTTAATGACAACTGATTCTTCTTGTATAATAAGTCTTCGCCGATACCTCAACACAGATTTAGATGTATGTATTCTATTTATAATAAAAAAAGGTACGTTAAAGTCTATTTTCTCGAACAAGAATCCCTACTATCAACAAGCGCCCGAGTACATTCAATTATGCAATTTGACTGTATCATTACGTCCAATCGTGGTGGCGGCAGTTGTTGCTGCCTGCTGCCTGACATGAACAAGATTGCGCTCCGCCTATTCATAAAGCACTCGCCACACAATATACGGCTTGTTACATCCGGTTCGGATACAACTGGATTTTTCCTCTGATGGAAAGCCCCGCTATTGCTGCATGTTTGTATCCGACAGGTCTTGCTCGTCTCCGATACGCCGATGACGACGACGACGTGGGGCAAAGAACAGTCGTACCTAGGCCAAACACAACGCAAAAGAAGTAACAACAAAAAATAGTTACACCCAACAATACACAAATAAACAACATGCAACCGATGCACGGGACGACCCAAGTGGTGAACCAAGTGGTGGAGATGGACAGCAGCAGCAGGCCGGCGAAAATGTACACCATCGCACACTACTATCACGCCAATGTTCCAGTACACGTTAATCGATAAACAAACGGTACGTTAATGTCACAGGTTTCACAATCTTCAAGGTGCTATGCTTCAATGCACTCTTGGAAACCTGGAGAGATGGTTTGGTGTGGCTTGGAGGTCTGGTGAGGCCCACCCGGTTTTTGGTGCCGTGCCAAAGTCAACCGGACCCGAATCAGCCCAGGGTAAACGGCAAAAAAAAATGTATATCACAAATGTTGTTGCCGTTGTTGCGAGCAGTTTGGTACGCAACGCATAGTTGTAACGATGCCCGCCGAAGGTAGCGCACGCTCACTCCGCTACGTGGTGAAAGAACAAAAACAAGCTTCCAGAAAGACGGAAAGGAGAGCACCAGCGCCAGCGGGTTTTCCACGGGCGGCCGTTTGCCAGGAAGTGGCGGGTGCACTACACGTTACGGAAGAACAAATAGCGAATAACAAACAGTGTGTGCAGCAGTACGGTCGGTGCAACATTGCCCGGTGGCACGGAATGACGGCCAGCATTTGTTTGTGCGACAGGGAGCATGGCGTTCCGAAAAGAACGTTCCCTCTGGCTTGGAGGACTTGGAGAAGGTGGAAGGATGTGTAAGTTTTTGGTAGGCATACGCTCTTGGCTTAAGCCACCCCACTTGTCCTTTGACCGCGTCTTTACGAATTGTTTTGCGATGCCCAAGATGACCGATGCCGCCGTACCGTGGTCGTCGTCGATGTTGTGAGTGTTGCGTTTTGTTTTGTGTCACTGGACAAGGTTTTATTCGCACCAGGGAACACGCTTTTCTGGGTGCCCTTTTGTTGTGTGCGATAGTTTCCAATCCACGGCACTCGGCGTGGTGCACAGAATGCAACTCATACATAGGGAGGTGTTCTTATCGTTTCTCTATGTTTTGTGCATGCTTAATGTTTCTGTTTGGCAGAAGAAGGAATTTTTGAAACTCGTACTTATGTCAAATTACTGAAAGGTCCAGGATATAATACGGAACACACTTGCTTCTTGTCAAATGCGATCACTGTATTTGTTTTGATGCTCAGTATCCAGTCAACTTAAAGTTGACGATAAAACAGTATCCAACGTACGCACTAACACTTTTATTCGAACACTCTGTACCCTCTGTAATATGTAAAGACAACATGTCATAGCTTTGTCCATTTATTCGGAACAGCATGAATAAAAACAACTGATTCACTAAATTTGAAGCTCGTGCTTCAAGGGTAAGATAAGAAATTATTTTCTGGAGGTCTGATAATTGCAAATATTAGATAAAGGGTAGATAAAGCATCCGTGTTATTGATGAATCATATTGCCGAGAAGGTGGACATTCGTACACAAAACTCACCGTTTGAAGATTTGAGCAAAATTCAATGCTTTATCTGTTGTTAGGATTTATCTGTTGCAGGAATAATTTCTCTAATAATGCTCTACCCCGGTGGCCCGGTGGTGATGCGACAGCGGCGCCGGTCTTCACACGGTAGGACCGGGGTTCAAGTCTCATCTGGGCTGTTCCCCCATAGTGAGGATTGACTAACCAACTATGCGGTATCAATTAGTCTAGTAAGCCAGAAATGGCAGGCATGACCTTAAGAGGTCGTTAGGCCAAGAAAGAAGAAGAATGCTCTACCATACCTTCATATCTCTGTATATAATATTACATTTGTATTTAACATGTAAGAGCAATTAATGAAGTATTCGTTTCAAATGAACGATATACCAGTAAATTTTTTGCAAATATTTACTGAATCATCAACAATTACTATATATATGCCAGGTTTTATTTCCACAGATAGTTATAAATTCAAACAATATCTTATTCAAGCTTCATTATTCTGACATAAATTGGCGAGTAGAGATTTACACATTCTTTTGAATAAATCAATAGCTTGAATACTATCGTAGTTTGCAAAAAAACTGCTTTTAGTAACTCATTAGTATCTTTTTTTTTGTTAACGGGAAGGGAACCTTAAAAAAATACCGACCAAGAAGCTCTTGTTGAAATAAACAACGTCCTCGGCGATGAGTTATGTGGGATTCATCGTGACACCTGGCCCGTACCCTTAATGTTCGTGAAGTTTGTGGACAATATCTGATTTATTTGTTTATTAATTTATCTGTGATATTACTATTATCCGCCACACTTGGCTGCACAAGAGAAAAACAACAATTTACAATATTCACTTATATACCAAAAGTATTACAAATTACTAATATGCCATCCACGTAGGACTTGACTATGCCTGTTTGACGATACATTGAAATCAAATAACTGAAATTGGGTAATGCGTCGCGTAGTTGTTACTAACTCGTCCCACTTGAATAAAATTTATATATCTTGTAATAGTTGGTAGGTTTTGCTTATATGTCGAGGCGCATTTATTTGTCCCTTTAACAATTTGCTTATAAACATTAACTTTTTCTCGACGATTTTCTAAAGATTTATAAGTATTACAATAAACATCTTATTCTGTACGGTGTATCTGAGCTAATGGTTTATCCAAGAAGTCTTACAGCATGTTTTATGATAGATATTTGAAGCTTGACTGACAAACAAAGTTTCTATACTCATTGGACCATAAAATGCACTCTTCATTTTACGTATTAATCCAAGAGTTCTATTGGCTTACTAACAAAACAAATAGTTTGCAATAATTCAAGACAGGACTAGAAAACACAGTAAATAACTCTTAAACTTCTACGAAAAGCACCTTCAACCAACGTCATAGAAGACTGCTAATAAGACAGCATGGTGAGACTAACCAAAGATCAAATAATCTACTGGATATAGATCCAAAGACCTTAAATAAGGATTTAATTCTAGCAAGAGGATAAAAGGCTTGAATATTTTTACCATTAGAAACAGTAAGTTTAGCACGGACTTCCATAAACAAAAATTATATCCGGTACATGATGAACAATTACTGATACATCTATTTATTCTAGGATCGTCAATTTCTTCGACGACATGATAGACAAGATAAATAAGGCAATACAGACATGTAGCGAAAACAGACATTTGTTTTGCGTTATCATACATAAAATGTTCCTAAAATTTGGAAAACTTCAATTGTGCAAATTCTGAATTCTGCCTAGTTCCGATAAGCATATCAGCTAAAGAACTTTTCACAAATAGTTTAACTATAAACTTTATCAATCGGATAAATTTATATTTAAGGGAATTATGTATCAAATTTTAATTATAATTTTTCCTATATTTTGTCTGTACATTTCACCTTCAAATCGCTCTTCTCACTTAACCATCGTGATGAAACACTCCTGCAATTTCTTCCACAAATTAGAATATGACTTCTTGCCTCGATCATGCGCTTCGACATACGGTAGTATAATTAGGTGCTTTCATTCGGTGCACTTTCCACCCACTTTCCTAACCAGTGCCGCTTGGCTACATAAATTATGCATTGGTACGCGTTGCAGCGAAATAATGGCCGGACCTGGACCTTCCCCCAGGTTCCAGCAAACCAACGTACGTGCGTGTGTCTGTGTGCACATCGTTGTGGCAGGCGTAATGGCAATCCAGCGCAAAACGAATTTAAACACCAGCTCATCACAACCGATGTGCAAGTATAATTACTCGCACTTGGATGCCCATGTGTCGTCCGTCGTCCTGGTACATGCGTTTTCTGGCACCGTCCGAATTGCAACGCGAGTATGTCAGCCCACGCGATATTCGCTGCCGCGGCTGTGACAAATGCCGCACCGCGTGACTGTTGCATTGTGTCGTGGATGCACTTCGGTGGAATATCTTTCATTGCATTACGGCATCACGGGGTGTACAGGTATCTGCCACGTAGCACGGCCAAACGGAGGTGAAATATATATCACACCGAAAGACTGCTCCGGCGAATATTGAGCGCGAGCGCGCGGCCTGCACCGAATGCATAATTAAAATCGAATGCGAAGAATGATCGGTTTTCGTATCATTCGCGTGTGGTTGTGGCAAAGCTTTTCGGGAAGCCGAACCGGTGGGAATTGGGAATTTTGTGGTCGATTGGTTTTCGGAGTGACAAATACCGCGACGAACCCGGCGATTCCGGCGCGATAAGTGACCGGCAATATGCAAGTGATTTGACGAAATTAGAGCACACGAATGTGTCGCTGGGGTCGGTTGTTTTGTGTGTGTGTTATGATCGGTTTTCGTATCATTCGCGTGTGGTTGTGGCAAAGCTTTTCGGGAAGCCGAACCGGTGGGAATTGGGAATTTTGTGGTCGATTGGTTTTCGGAGTGACAAATACCGCGACGAACCCGGCGATTCCGGCGCGATAAGTGACCGGCAATATGCAAGTGATTTGACGAAATTAGAGCACACGAATGTGTCGCTGGGGTCGGTTGTTTTGTGTGTGTGTGTGTGTGTGTGTGTGTGTGTGTGTGTGTTTGCGGTTACGACATTTGGCGTGCTCTCGAAGATTGATCAGCAGTGTGTATATGCTAATGGGGTTAGGCAGTTGGGTAGTTTGGGGAAGATTTTTAGGCGTCGGCGGGACTCGACACTATCTGCCGGACTCACCTCCCTGGCCATTGAATTGAATCATTATTGTCAATCTGTTTATCGATAATCGCGACGATCAGGACGCAATTCTTCACCTGGCTGGTGAAGGTGCAGTAAAAATAGCTCATCATTTTAACAAAATGTCACGTTATCGGTGGTGATGATGAGCCCCGAACCAGCCAGCTAATGACAGGTAATGACACTCTAACGTTACAGGCCGATGATAAGCGCAGTTCGTGTGCAAAGAATGCGCAGACATGACAGTGGAATATTAAATCAAAACAGGTTTATGATTTCATCGCCATTGGTAAAGCAGCGCAGCATTAAATTAACAGTAGAATAGAATACAAATGGCGGTTTCCCGGTAAGATCTCACATTTCTAAGAAACAGAAATATGAAAGTTTAATTAATGTGAAGTGAACTGTTTTGCAGTTCCGTGAAGTCGCTATCCATTAGAATTGTGAACAGTTTGAAGCACTCATTACAAAGTTTTATTTTCGCGGTATAATTTTTCCCCCGTTTCCTTTACATACATTTTGCAAAAACCGAAACATTAATAATGCTTCCGAATGGTCAGGCAAAGTCACACAATTTTCCGGCGAAACTGCTAAGGCACAAAACCCATTTTGCTCATCGGTGTGATTATTAGTTGCCTTTCTCGGTACCGATGGCATCCCCAGCTGGAAAGCATTCACTCGAATCCGGGCGATGGTTGAGCAATAGAACCGAGAGCATTAAAATATGTAGTTTTTTTCCTGCTTTCCTGCTACTGTAGCCAGCACATCATTCCGCGAAATAATGCTTGCAAATGGTACCGGCACCGGCAAGTCCCGGAGTCAGTGAGTGAAACAAATCAGCAACTGGAAACGCGCCTAAGCGAATAAGTGCGAATTCATAATTATTATCACTACTATTTTCCTACATGTACAGCCATCTTGTCTGCTACATCTCCTACCATCTACCTTCCACCATCGGATCGGATCGGACGGTGCCGGGCGGCCAGTTTCTAATGTTCGTTGAATCATTGGCGCGTGCGTATCATTTTGCGGCGGCCGGGCTTGTGGTGTGGATGGCGTGAAAAGGTATTCGTTGGAAAAACATCCATGGACGATCCGTGGTGCACAATAATCGTAACTCATACGGTTGATGAATGGAATGCATTCAGTACCGCTCCGTTCCTTTGCCCAACGGCCCACTCATACCTCTCCAACAAGCAAACCAAAAACCTGTCCCAGTATCCATTCCATGCGATACGATTGGATTCTGGGATTGTAAATGAAAATTAAAATCAATTGCCGGTTCTGTTTCATTATTTCATGACACTTAACACGCTGATGCGACACAGAGAAGATGTGTTTGTTTCTATATTTTTTCTACTTCTGTTTCTTCCGTGTCCCCAGGCCTGTTGTTGAGCGTTGTTTTCTCTGTCGAACAGCCCACACACACAGCTCGTCAACTGTACAATCGACATCACGTCACTTGTTATCGATTTTGAATACAATGCGATACGTTGCCTGTAGTTGCGCTACAAATTTGCACACTATGGAAGTGACTTTTATGCTATTGCTTTACTTTTCATATGCTACTATTAGGACTACACAAATATTCGTTTTTTAAACTCTTGCTTTTGGTGGTTACATTTCTAGACTAGGAAAAATCATTAGATTAGATCTTAAAGTTTTATAGCAATTTGGTTTTTGTTCAAGAATTATAAAAGAATGCAAAAGCATGATAATAAATAAATAAATTACATCGGCAAGGAAAAAATACTTAACAAAAAGTGAAATAAAACCTAATCAAAAGATGAAGCAGTAAACCAAAATCTTAAAATAAAGGATAAATACTCTGAAAATAGAAAACAACAAATACTGGTAACATTAAAAACAAACTTCATAATATCTGAGCTAGCACGTGTTAGTGAAAAACATGCCTTAAACAATAAAAATAAATTGTTTACCTGCAAACGAGTGAAAAACTCGGTTCTCTACAATGCAACAGTTGTGGAGTAAGTCGGCTGTTCGGAAGGAACATCCCTTATTAGCATGTGGAAGACTTTGAGGCCTTATCTTGGGTAAGAGGACACTCAAAGCTCTTGAATGAATTTGGACACTACAGGTTACATTTTCGTCTATGTCCAGCGACCAATTCTCTTCCGTCGGCCGGGAAAGGTAGCTTTATTTATATCAAAATTTTCACTGTTTTACATTGAGTTCAATTCCCGTAAAATAGGTTAGTCTGTTAGGATGCTGTATATCGCGTCGAAAGTGAATTATAACTAAATTATAACTAAAATAAACCGATTTTAAACAATTCTAGCATTTACACTAACGAACCCAAAACTTGATCATATAAGGGAACAATTTAATGCACTTGAACAATGCAAAAGAATATATGAGAAATACAAGAAATAAAAGATTTTGAAGAAGATGTTTGGAAATGAGAATCAGAATTTGGAAAGAGTAGATTTTTTTTAGATAATTTGCTTGAAAATAGGACAAATGAGTATTTTGATCATTTGTGATCATGATAACTTTTTAAAAGTGCTACAAGAAATGGCTACGCAACCTGTCTGGAATTCTCAAGAATGATGTCTTCAAAACCTATGTAGCAAATGGCACGAGTCCTACGTCTTTCGTTTGCTCATTTTACCGACAATTTTTATTCGCTTAAATGTTAGTCTTATCGTTTTTTGAGCTTCAAATTCGATCTTCTATTCTGACCCCTTTTTTGTTGTAAACTCATCGCTTGTCAACGCATAGTTTCATTCATGCTTGCTGGAGTATCATTCACTATGAAAACGATGCTCACGTTTGTGCACGAGAATCAAAGCGCCATTCAATCCTTCCGCTGTCGCTTGAAACTGACCTCCCCAAAAAATGCTCCCTCTACTAGGGGGTTGTAGCGCGGTTTTGCGTTAGAAAACAATTTGACAAAGCTCAAACTCATCAGCAGGAAATGATGTACAATTTGATGGCTCAACCGCAAAAACCCTTCACCGATCCATCCATCCATCCGACGGATCCATTTATCCTCGCACGCACGTAAAAATGCTGCACCACCCAGCGACGGTTCAGGAAATGGTTATTCACTCACCTAGCGCAGATGGGCAGAGCGATGGGCACTATCCGGATCGTGTTGAGAAGTGCATTGTGTGTGGATGTAATTTAGTGGTGATTTGATTATTTTCTGCGTTTGCCAGTGGCTAATTGCCACTTAACCAGGTCACATTTTTCATTCGCGTTCGTGTTGCGACCTCGGCGCAGGTATTAGACGTTAAACGTAGGTCGGACCTCAGGTTGTTGAGGTTGAGGTTACGGCTAAACTGTAAAGGTTGCTAATTAATTTAAAAATTATTCGTTATTCGAGCAACATTTTGAAAAACATTTGAAATTGTATACAAGATTAGATTTCTTAACAGATGTTTATCGTTTAGAAAGTGGGTTTGAATAATGGAAGTTATGCATTCAAGGAGAAAGTTGTAAAAAATTCAATTTTCAACCATTTTAAAAAGTATGTTTTATAACTTAGATATTTGGAAATTAAAGTTAAAACGAGTGCAATGATTTAGATTTTGAATGATACAAACAATTGAAGAACAACGATTGAGACGAACAAGAATAACAAAAAGAGACCTTCTCTTAATTTCTGTTGAAAAAGCTTATATACTAAAGAGCTTTTAGTTCTTGACGTTTTTTTCAATTATACATTTTGTTTAGATTAATAAAATAAGTAAAGAAATAAGCAAGTATGTAAACACACAATTCAAAAATAATTTCTTTTTACAGAAAATCAGAAACCAAATGTTATACATGCTCACCAGATGTGTAGGAAAAATAATTTCATATTAAGTTCTCACCATAACTTTCCTAAATTTTAACAATTTAACAGAGGTGAGATATCTTGATTAAATAATTATTTTAAAAGAAAATTAGTATTGTCAAATCGCTACCATAAACGATTTATGTAAAAGTTAACTACATTACCTTTATTTTCCCATCTTAACTGCCACTTTCAGGAGTTAAAATTGTCACACAAAATATAAACTGTGACACGGCCGGATGCGCTCGGTGGCAGTTAAACTTTGGTCGAGTGAAACATATTAAAAATGTAATAAAAATCATGTTTAAGATAAGGGTAGGAAAGCAAAAAACACTTATGCTTCGTTTTCCTTTTATAACTAAATTAATTTTTTTGTGATGTTAACGATATTTAAGCAAAATAAATGTATTAAGTTTATCGTTTCACCGATGTAAATAAAACGCAGCATAATGAAACGTATCGTCATGATAAATGTAAGATAATTTTAAATATTTATGAACGTAATGTAGCTATAATTAAAGATAAAAACTAAATCGACAAACTCATACAAATGTTGTTGCAAATTTCAACTTTTTTTTGATGAACAAAAAAAACCATATAAAGTCTAATGTAACGCCATCATACAACAAGTAATATGTTTAGTTAAGTACAGGCCAAAGAAAGTCTCTGCCTGCTCAGTATTCTCTTCCTCTATCTGCTTCTCTTTGTTCCTGTCCCAGTAAATACTCTAGTTACTGCAGTTTATTATAGTTTTTAAGGCTAGACTTTAAATAAGCTATGTTTGTATGTTTCAATCGATTTGCAGTGCCGTTGAAAAACATCTCAAAATATTAATTTAAAAAAAAAATCACACTTTATAAAATAATTTTCAAATTCAGATGTTTCAACAACTACTAAGAGACATCAATTAGCAGACTATGGTAGTGCAAAATGAAAACAGTGAATATTAATTTCTCGGTAAGATTAAGAACAAGTTTAAACCAAATTTGTATGTTTATGAAAACACCTTTTTTGTTACACCTATCAGATACCTATCAGCGATGGAATAAAAATAATGTTCACGCAGAACGCTTAGTAGGACTCTACTGTTTGAAGCGTTTAGAAGGAAAAAGAAAACAGTCAGAACAAAAGATACACAACATTGGAAAGGTTGATTACAAGAAAAGCTCCGAATAAAAGTTTGTTCAATTCATATTCCAAAAATTACAAGCCTCGCAGAAAGTCGTTTTGCGGTTAGCGAGAAACAAATAATAATCAATTTTAGGAAACACCAGGTGACAGTTCTTGATTTTTTTAAATAAATTTTCTCCTTCCTCGTCTTGATTTTTAAATGAATAATATCTTATTTTATCCTAAGCAAAGTCTTCATAAAGCCGTTCTACATGAATAAAAATAAAGTCTTCATCAAAGCCAATTGGCATCCCGCCAAGCAGAGTTGTGTCTTGGGAAACATGCCGAATAAACCCTCTTCTCTGTAACTTGAGTAATTTCCTTCAATTTTCCTACCATAAAAAATAACATTTGCACAGAAAGGTTTCAATTACACTACCGCATTTGCGTACGATTGTACTCAAAACAGCACCTTTTGTGTAATCAGTACAATTGTTCCCTGCAACCATAACCCCTTGAATGATTTTTATTAAACCCTTTTTTAATTATTTTATATTACACGACCAACGCGCAAAAAAAAAACAAACCACACACAAACACATCGCACTCCGCATTCTAATCCACACGCACTAAATTCCACACTGATCTGCGCATTATCTCTGCTGCTGCTACAAAACACTTCCTGGCTAAATGCCCGATATTGCGTGAAATTTGTCAAGCCGCGTTTAGCATTTCAATAAATGGAAACAACGGCACCATTATCTGGTGGCTTTCGCGAACCGAGCGATCGGATGGGTGCTGTGGGCAGGTCCACTAGCGGGTGGTTTGGAATGCAATTAAGCGATAATGTTTTGCCACACTTCCTGTCTCGTTATCGATGAAATTTCGCTTAGAATTCTATTACCCCCCAACGTTGCAACACACACACACACACACACACACACGCCGGGGCATGGGGGGCATCGTCAAAGCGAATTAATTGTAATCGATCGTCATTTAGCGTTTGGCAGGTTTTTGGGCCCGTTTTCCGATTCTAATTCATTACAACTACATTATGATCCACGCACCCGGTGTGGTCAAACTTCGGTCCTGTTGGTCTAGCCCCCTTGTTCTCCACCAGCTCCCGTTCTTCCTCCCGTTTTTTTTCTCCACCGGGTACGAAGGCAGCGAAATCGATGCATCGCATTTAAAACATTTTCCACATTTTATTTTTGTATGCATACAGATGCAGGTCAAAGAGCAACCATTTCGCCATACAAAAGTTGTTGCACTATTGCAGTTTTGTTTTGGGGATTTTTTTTTATCCAAACTCTTCATTTCCATTGCCGATGCGTTCGACAAATAATGAAAAATATGAATTCAGCAGCCGTTAAATGCAAAATTGAGGGCAGAGGCGGTTGGGTTTCGAACGCAAAACGAAACGAAATAAAATAAAATGAAACGCGAATTGGAAACCGTTAAAAATCATTTTCCAATTGGCTGTCGAACAGTGTGCGTTGCCTTTCTTTTGTTGCCAACAGTTTTCCCCGACCTTCCCAGTGAAGCTGTTTGTTGTTTTTGCGCGCACTGCACTTGTTCCTGCGCTTCCGGTGCGGCCACACGAATTGCACACCATTTTTACGCCTGTGATGTGAAAAATGATTTATGACTGTGGCGATATGTTTGCGTTGCGTTTATTATTCTGGGGGCGACGCGGCGCGTTTGAGTACGCCCGGTCACCGATCGGTTTTGATGCGCAATGTGTAACTATTTCCCATCACACACACTCGCTCTGGAGGATAATGTCAGGGGGGATGGGGAAGATATTTTGTGCCAAGTTGGCCATTTTATTTGCGGCCGGGCCCTATCGTTCTGCCCCGTCAGTGCAGGAAGAGTGCGCACACGAGTTATCGACACCGATGCACCTGTGTTTATTGATTTTATCTGCCAATTTACACCTGCACCAAAATATATATGCATTATGATCCGAACCCGACAAAACAGCAACATTTCGATTGGCACTAGCTCGAAACAACAGCGAAAGAGAGAGTGAGAGAGCACGGTAATAGAGTAAATGGAAACGGTGGGTTTGGAACTATTTCACGCTATCCACAGCAGCAGTCAAGTGCATTTGCAATATCTGCATCTTTTTTTTGTGTCGATGCATTTTCCTCCACCGTTGTACACAGACAGACCCTTCAAACACGTCCCTCAAAACGACCAGCCAGGACCACCATCAAAACGACAAACGAGCGTAAAAATGGCGTCTTTCCGTGTGCTGTCGCACTGCTGATATCGCAACTGCTGTGTGTCCTCCGAATTCAGCCCGGTTTGCCAGGCTGGTAGTAGATTCGTCTGCACGAAAATTATCATATCTTTCCGTTTTATCCACATTTTCAAATATCTGACATGCTCAATCCCTTGCCGGAGCGGGGGGAGGGAGTCGCCAGACGCCTTTAAACACATTCGCGTAACTCATCGCGCCTGCTTAACCGCCGGTGGTAAAGCCGAAATATGAACGACAACTACTCGCTGGCACAGGCAAAAGACACACCATTTCCCACCACACACACACAGCTGGTGATCGGTCGGTTTTTGCGCGGTGGCTACCGGTGCAGCGGTGGCAACCGGTTAAACAAATGCATTCCGGTGTGAAATGCATAATGAAAGTGCAGAAATGCAGAAGACATTTGTCTTGGGTGTCTCTTTATTTTTGCTTTCGAAAGAGAGCGAGAGCTTGGCACGACGGTGTGTCACACACACACACACACACACACACAGACTGGGGTGCTTCGATAGTTTATTTGGTGGATAAATTTTATCTGAAATTACATTTTCACCTTACACATTTGTTTGGGATTATAATCGGGCGCAACCGGTGGTACCGAACGTCTTGCGCATGTTTTGCGAAACGTTACACCGATGCGTGTCTGGGATGAGCATGGTGGTGCCCATGATTCCTATCGGGGTGAGCGTTTCTTTACCCTCTTTCTTGCTGTCGTTGATTGTTTGATAAGCTTACTACAAAAATTACCAAAATAATGACCCGTGCAGAATCGACAGAAATATGGCTGTATTCGGAAGGACAGCCAGGGGTGTGTGTATTCATTTGGTTTGAAAAATGTAATTGTTACTTATTAAATTTATTTAAACTCACTCGCTACACTGATACTCGAATTCTACGGCCACTGGTTAAATTTATGCCCTAATGCATTACGTTTGTATAATATTTGTGTGAATCATTTTGTCAGTATGTTTTTTATAGCCAAGCCGATATTTAAACCTTTTTTATTCTAAATTTAAACTTCTTGAGATCAATTTCAGTTGAAAGAGGTAGGCTAAAGCATTCTCAAAACTTTAAGAAAACAGTTTTACGCAGAAACCATTTAAGACCAAATGACAATCGTCAGCAAGAAAATAGATCTGATAGACATAAGTAATAAAACATTGACATAAATAATAATAAAAATATATTGACAATTTAGTATGTATGTCTTTAGACCTTCAAATATATCGAAGAGATAAGGAAGAATCGTCCATTATTGTGAATACAACAATGAAATGATTGCTTGTCTACGCTCAGCAACATCAACAACTTCCCTTTCATCCTGGATAACATCCAGTTGAATTCCAATCCTTTTAACAACGTGTAATTTCCCAGAATACCACTGGCAACATTGTTACTCAAATAGCTCAGTAAAGCGACAAGTTTCGTTCATTAATTTTGTTTTCTTTCAAATAAAATAATTTAGTTTGCTTAATTTAATTTAAAATGTTTAAATTGTCAATATCTTCTTCTTCTTCTTTCTTGGCCTAACGACCTCTAAGGTCATGCCTGCCATTTCTGGCTTACTAGACTTATTGTTACCGCATAACATAGTTGGATAGTCAATCCTCACTATATGGAAACGGCCCAGATGAGACTTGAACCCCGGTCCTGCCTTGTGAAGACCGGCGCCGCTGTCGCATTTACCACCGGGCCGCCCCCGGTGGGAACGGATATTCCTTTCGAATATCCAAAGTCGCTTGATGGAACTGATTTGGTGATGAGCATCGAGAGTCCCGTAAGGTGAGGCCCCAATGTCTCCATCGTTCCAGTGAAAAAGATTCTCATCTGAGATCTTCACGAATGCCTGACGAATTAACAGTGGCTTCAACAATTTGTACGATGACTAAAATGGACTAAAAGTAACACGGTCAGACCATCCTAACTGAATAAAAACAATTGGACTAGCCAACGACTTGACTAAACATCGCCGAATCATACCACTTTTTTGAACTATCATTTCAGTTGTTGCAATTCTTTTACTGTCAATTCTTATTCTAAAGAGATTAACATTTAATTGTTAGGCTTAGACGGGCAAGTGTTTGAATAAAAGTTTACTGGTAGGAAGCGCAGTTTAAACTCAAGTTTGAGAAGAAGTTTGTTTTAAAAGGTTTTTTTTTTTTGTTAGTAACAAAAGATTTTTTTCAAAACCAGTGTAACTTCGCCTTCCTGTATACTGAACGAACTATCAAACAATTACGAAAAGGGTCAAGTCGAAGGGAGCCTTAAATGGCGGGACATCTGCCGGATGAACCTCTCCCGATAGTAAAGCCAACGTAAAATTAGAAGAACTTGCTTAAAATATGTGCGGTGATAATGTTTTATATTTAGCAACAAAACAGACAACTAGCCAGGAGAGCTAATTTAGATGTAACGAAACTTTCATATGAATATTTCAAATTTTGGTTTTGCTCAGTTTTTGGAATGAAAAAAATAATCATTAAATTAACGATTAAGAACTGGTAGCATCCAAGTGCTGTTGTTTGAACATTTTTAAATTACTTTTAAGCAACACATCAGAAAAAAGCGACAATTACAAGCGAGCACACTTTCAGCTCAGTTGATGCCCTTAATACCTTCCCTTAAACCCTAGCACGCTTGCTAAGGGCTAATGCCGAATGCATAGATATCGCAATCGAAAAACATAAATTACCGGACGGACTCTTACCGCATTTTCCAATTAAATTCCTTCAACTTCGACCAGTCAGCGTCGGCCATTTCGCAAAACCCTTCCCGGTTGAAATACCCTCCCACCTCCCTGCCTGCTACCACTACACACCGTTGTAACACATCATTCCGAAACCGGAACATCGGAATGATCGAAATGACATTCGTACCAACCCTATTTAAATACTAGAAATTACTTCAGCTCACGCCCTACACGATAGATAACGTCAGGCCGTGCCGAGTTCGAATGCGTGGCAGAAAAGGGCTGGGGCTGGACATGTTACGCCCGGGGGTAGGACGGTCGGGAAAAGGAATTCATCCGAGCAAATGCTCCAAACGCTCGAGGGAGCATTTCGAATCGTTCATCCATCTAGCCATTTTCCACCGGGGTTCCGTCCGTTTTCCACTCGACAAACAAAGCTCCCTCTCTTTTCGCACTCCCCTCCCGGCCCTCCTTTCTCCATCTCCCAGGTCCCCGGTAAACGAATTAATGAAGTGATAAATTACATCGATAAAACATGCCAAATTATACGTTTTAAAAGACAACAACAAAATGACCCGATGAAAGAAATACACCAAAACTCAACCGAAATGACCGTTTCGCTTTCGTGCCATTCGACAGGTTGGACTTCCTTTCGCTGCTCGACCCGTCGATTTGGCTGGCCGTTTTAATAACCTTCTAATCGATGGCATTCGAAGAGCCTTTCGTTTGTGTTTTTGTTTTGTTTGTGTGTACTTCTTTGCTTCGTATTGTCGATGATGCTAGGAGCAGCGAGTCTTATAATGCCATAATTCTGGCGCCCAGGGAGCATCTCCCCATTTGACCCGCACGAGTTGGGTCGTCGTGGCACGGGTGTCATTAGTAACAAAAAAAACTTTAGCTCAGCTGATCCGATCACGGATGGATCACGTCACGGATTGGGAACTGAAGGTCTGGGAGGACACCCGTGATCGAAATAATTATGGCTTCTAGGTGATGATCACTTTAAATAGCTGTGGGAGAGCATGCATTTAGGGGTTTTTGTAGTGTTTTTTTTTCTTTTGGAAGGGAATGAAAAATGGCAAGATGGATTTCTGTTTTGTATCGGTGCTCATTGATTTAGATGTGTGTTCGGGACCCTGTTATTAGTTTGACTTCATTTTTGTTGGGAACGAGGGTTAAGCTTTCGAGTGAACATTAATTTAAAAAAAGTTTCTATTTCTTACCTATTTTTAGGATTGCATAAGCGAATGCGTAGACATTGATGTTATCTGCCATTGTATCAATAAACATTGTGGCAGTTTGAAGATTACTTATCGCGCTTTGTAGCTTTTGATGATTTATAACTAAATGAGGCACATTAATAGAATTCAATCATCGAAACCTTTTCATTTGATCTGGCATGGCCAGTAAGATGTTTAACGTACTTATTTCCATACATTTCAATTTTCTTTGCTATAAAAAATATAGCAAAAAATATGAGAATTGTTTGTTTACAATTTTACCAACGAAGATTGTATCACGGTTGATTTTAATTAGCGGAAGCGGAACCCAAAAATTCTTATTAATTTGAGGCCTCGTATTAATTACTTAACGGTCCATATTAAGCTCTTCTAAAAAGCACAACAACTCAAAAGCGAACAGTTATTTTTCGACATTTTCGACGATGGGTTTGTCTCTGATATATTCAAGTTTTACTTGCTAAATTAACGATAAAAGTTTTATATTTTTTTGCGACCCATTATACTTGCTATGCGTATTTCATCAACAAAAATTATTTTTATCTTTTAACTTTATCCTTCCGTTCCAACTGGTGAAAAGAGATATAGAGAAATTATATTTAAAGCATCAATAAAATAGGATAATTTTTGTACAGAGCCATGCAAGGTCTTGACTCCAATACTTTGAAGGACTTTTGTTTCTTTGTTTATTATTAGTGTTAACCTAGTTTCACAATCTTCAACAAAGTCAACAAACAAATGAATCATTCATTTATATTTATGTAGCTAAACTGCAAAGTATTTTTACAATACAAATGAAAACTGTATGGACGAAAACGAAAAAAGTTAATTTATTTTCTGATAACACGCGCACATTTCAGATGCTTTTAAATAACCAGCAGAGCTCTCGCATTAATCTATCAACAATTTGTATGATAATATTTTATAGTATAATAAAGTATAGCATGGTATAATCATAATAATTATTCAACGGAGTAGATTAACCCAATGGACCTGATCAGAAAATCAGGCATGAAATTACTACAATGAAAGACAACACTGCTCATTAATCAACTATTTAAATAGATATATTAAATTAAACTTAAACATAAAATTAAATTAAACAAATTCTTGATACCACCGAGCATGCTCACTAGAAAGAACTTTTGGCAAGTAAGCAATAAACAAAACGGTTTCATGTGACAGATAGTTTTATAAATATGCGTCAATTAAAACTATTCATTGGAAAGTAACACTTAGAGCATTCGTTGCGCTGTGCACTTGCATGCATTGTTTAGAAATTATGAGCAACTGTGCGTACTGTGTAAATAAACTGTTAAATGAAAGATCACGAACTTGAATAAACTGCGAATTTCCGATGAAATTACCTTAAACGTACCAGAATGTATTTAATGATAGGTAATGACTATAAGACCATTAAAAAGCTTTTCACCTTTCGGGAAAATAAATACTTGTATTGCTATTAGTCTGTCCATGGGTTGTTGTGCAAAGCTTAGTTTTGTCTGTTTTTTACTTGATGATTTTTTACATTATGTTTTGTATTTTAAATTTTGTTCATTAATGAATAATATTATATTATTATAACCACATAAAAACTTGACAAATGGCGTTAATTCCTTACGTTATCTCCACATTTTTTTAAGACATTGAAGGATTCTGAACCCGTTTTAGGAAGGTAAGAAGGTATCAATGATAGCTAAAGTTTATAAGTCGTGTTCATACATTGAAAATGAAATGCATGTGTGTAGGTTTAAGCATTAAGAGGCCGCTACAATGAAGAACTCAACAAGCTGTACAGTGATCTCGCACCTGAGTATATTGGATTGACAGATGACGAAGCTAGATGACTGTGACCGGCATCGAGAAATCCTGCAACTTCTGCAAAACAAACATAACAAACATTGAGAAAAGGCATAGGATATGTAATTTATAAACAACAAAATCGACACTCATGTGTTAGGAGTACAATTGGTGAGAAAAATTCCATCACTGAGGGACATATTTTCCTTGATTAAAATTCATTCTAAATAAACTCATTACAGTCACCTTTATAAAAGCAACAAACAGTTTTGCATTCTACTGCCTAAGCTGCCACCATCTGACATTACCTTTAATCATAATAAGCTATTTACATGACATACAATGGTACACTACCATACGAATTTCCTCCGGTTCGGATCAGCAAAAGTCCCAATTCCTAAAACCCCGAGAGCCCATATCATACACCCCGCTGTGCTAGCGTTCAAGCGTTCGGTGACGTTTGCCTTATAATTGACACTTGGGCCACACCGCCCGGGATGGGTTGGCGTGAAAGTCAACGAGATAATCCCATCGATGCATCAACCTCTCGCTTCCACACCCGCCCATCCCGGCCCTTGTGCCCTTGTTGCATCCCATCACTCGAGTGCACCTGCAGCTGCAACGAACCATTGTTGCGCAGCGCATCCATTTCCATCATATCCAAGGATCAGAAATCCATTTTTTGACTTTCGGTATCGTTTGATTGAAATCTATTCATTGCTCCGAGGTACCGGGGTTTGCTGGGACACAGACACACGGACATTTAGGGATTATTGTAAAAACCTTCGCCTCGTTCAGCCGCCCCGCACAAACCGAAATCCTCTCAAAATGGCCACGGTTAGATCCATGTAAATGGTATAAACCGACCCGATCAGCCTTTTTTGCCCTGGACCGATGTCAACCGTACAAGAATAGACAAGAAGTGAAGAGACAGGAGAAGAACAAAAAAAAGCTAGTTATTTCTTTCCCCTCGCTTGCTCGGCTCCCTCTTTCCCCCGGAGCCAGCGTTCCAGCCGAAAATGTGATGCTCTCAATATTTCTCGAAACCACCACCAGCCGCCATCCTTCATCTTCGGCGGACCCGGACAATTTCGGAGGTTTGTGAATTTGGCCGCAGCGGATGCGGGTCGGGAGCTGAGGGCAGGAGCGGGTAAAAGGCTAAAAAAAAGGACCGCTTGCCAGGACTCGCCGTATGGGAAACATTTGTTTCATTAAATGTTTAATACACATCCGACGCGAGCGATAGAGAGAGGGAGCGCGCACGAGAGAAAGTACCGCAAGTTGAAGCAGGAAGCAAAAACAACGCGCATCGTTACAAAAACACCCATCTCAACGCGAAGGAAAAGTCGTGATGGTGACCCAAGGGAAAGCGACCGAGGGACCATAATCACCTCGAAAAGTAAAAGGCAAGCGGGACAATTGCGGACCCGAAGCACATGGCAGCACATGGGCTACGGACACACTACGGCACTGGGTTTCCTAGGTTCTTCGGAATGTCGGAGTCCTTCTGTCAATATATATCCTTCGCTTTTGTCATTCATCGAAGGATTTAGATCGATAAACGAAAATGGTTACAAATCCCTGGGCCACGCCAAAAAAAAACGGAACGCTCTCTCCGGTTTGTAATAGAAATAGGAGACCGCGTGCGCGCGAGACCCAAGAGCAGCGGAGATTGCTGGGAAATGTCACTTATCCACAGGAAATGAACGGTCGATTTCGATTCTGTTTTGCTTGCACTCTGTCTCTCTGTCCCTTGGTCCTTGGAAGACCAGCACCAGTCCCTAAACGAGGATGCTGTGTTCGGTGGCTTACAACCGAATATTCACGCGGTAAATAAAGGCGATGAAAGAGCTTTCGCTTCACAGCCCGAACACAAACCCGACACACGAGAATGGAAGGATGGGTTTGTGTGGCACAAGGATTGCTTCGCCCCGAACCGCTGGTGGTGGCCTTCGGTTTTACGACGCTATAAAATTTAACCGGGACTAAATGTTTGTAAACTTCACGAAACAAATGTCAAATTAAATGGTGAAGCTGTTGAGATATTTTATGCTTATTTTATCCGTCCCTCATGATTGTAATTAGCTGTGTGTGCTTGTCGATGGCACGACGCACGGATGGATGTCGTCGATGAATCCAAGTCCAGGACAAACATAAAGAATCGCGCTCAAAACACACCTTCGAAAATCGATTATTTGACCAACCGGCTCGATCGAAACCGAGCTGAATGATGCACTTACACAGAACCCGCAAGTTTATACGCACATAAATCTAATGATTTGGATGCGCTCCAAATAATCTCGCGTGTACCCTTACCGTGCGGAGCGATCTGCGATCCGTACCATTTGCAAAGGAATATTTATTTTCAATTTCTGCAGCTCGTTTCTCGACGATATTATTAAAACATTCAAACGCCCTTTCGCAACCAGCAATAACATCCTTCCATGCTGCAACTGTTGCGCAAAAGCAATAACAGACCGCACGTCGCTTCATCTCTCCACAGCCCGTTGTGGCCATCAGAACTCGTCAGGAAACGTTTGCTTTCTTGCGCTGTACCCCCGCGGCGGGAACAGGAGAACAAAAAAAACCGTTTGCTGATGTAAGCTTTTGCGATCGAACAATGTTTATTACTTCCTCTAGTTCGGGAGTATGTGGTAAAATTGTTTGCCATCCTTCTGATTTCTAGGGGGGGTTTTCTCTTTTTGCTCGTTATGCAGCAAGAAATCGCTTCGTGGAAAGTGATGGAATTCTTTCAATTAGAACTAACCCACTTTCGCTCCTACCCAAAAAACAAGAAAGAAGACATGCTTCGGGAAGGGTAAAAATGCTTCAAAAATGTAGTAAAACTACACACACAGACTTTCGCCCACCACACACAGATAAATTGATTTCCCGCTCACATAACTGGTGATAGAGAAACGAAAACTTTGGTCCGGATTGGCCAGTGGAACGCGTGATTTATGGACAGTTTTGCACATCAGGAAGTTTTGTGCCCGATTCGCACCGGTCAGGCATCGTTGCGATGTTTTACATTGATTGCTGAGCAGGCACAAAAAAACCCCCCAGCTAAACCTTTGGCGCTTTTAGCCATTGCGATTGAACCCAAAATCGAACCGTTTGATCGTCGTTTGATTGTCGTTTTGTATCATCATAACAACGCCAGAAGAAAAACCCCCTTCTTACATCGTATGTCCATGTTGTGCTTCTAGTGTAATTTCACCATTTGATTGCAATGGCACTTCGAAAGCAAAAAAGGCATCGGTACAGCATCGGGTCGCTGGGAGTCCTTTTCTCCCCTCCCCCCACATTGCAATTGGCCGGCGATTCATTGGCGGGCGGGCAGGAACACTCTTAAGATGCAATAAAGAACGGCATTTGATTGCCAAATGCAGATCATTATGGATGCAGTTAAGCCACGATTCCCAAGGCGACGTACGGTTGCTGTCCCCGGTGCGAGCGTCTTCGTCTCGTGTACAGTTCGCCTAAACCAACCAGCAAACTAACAAAATAAATGGACGGTCGCCGCACACACACACAGTCAAACCGATCTCGCAAAACGATGACTGTGGGGCCAGAAATTATCCTATATTTTACGTTCGACGGTGACTGGCCAATCGGTGGGACGCAATTTTCTGCCATCACAAATTTCTTTGCTCCTATTGCTTCAAGTCGTGGAGGGATGGAAGACAAGACAAAAACTATCACAAACAAAACAACGCATGGCATCACGTTCATCCGTTTTACGTGCTTTAGTGATTCTCGTGCACAAACGTGAGCATCGTTTTCATAGTGAATGATACTCCAGCAAGCATGAATGAAACTATGCGTTGACAAGCGATGAGTTTACAACAAAAAAGGGGTCAGAATAGAAGATCGAATTTGAAGCTCAAAAAACGATAAGACTAACATTTAAGCGAATAAAAATTGTCGGTAAAATGAGCAAACGAAAGACGTAGGACTCGTGCCATTTGCTACATAGGTTTTGAAGACATCATTCTTGAGAATTCCAGACAGGTTGCGTAGCCATTTCTTGTAGCACTTTTAAAAAGTTATCATGATCACAAATGATCAAAATACTCATTTGTCCTATTTTCAAGCAAATTATCTAAAAAAAATCTACTCTTTCCAAATTCTGATTCTCATTTCCAAACATCTTCTTCAAAATCTTTTATTTCTTGTATTTCTCATATATTCTTTTGCATTGTTCAAGTGCATTAAATTGTTCCCTTATATGATCAAGTTTTGGGTTCGTTAGTGTAAATGCTAGAATTGTTTAAAATCGGTTTATTTTAGTTATAATTTAGTTATAATTCACTTTCGACGCGATATACAGCATCCTAACAGACTAACCTATTTTACGGGAATTGAACTCAATGTAAAACAGTGAAAATTTTGATATAAATAAAGCTACCTTTCCCGGCCGACGGAAGAGAATT
>KZ062878.1:0-10485 GCA_002091835.1 Anopheles maculatus
CCATTTCACAAATGAATACACCGACCGGCGCAGGGAAATAATTCATCTTCGTAGCCGTGTTACGCGAGGCAATTCTTTAGCCGCGCGCTAGCAGCCAGCAGACCCGATGCCTTTTGCAGCATACTCGGTGAAAAAGATGCATGCTGCTTTTTCCGCGAACACCGCGTGGATGCGCATTGTTGGAATCGGAACCCCATCTCCAGCTTCAGTGCTTTCTCTGCTCCGGCCCGCAGAACCCCGGAGGGTGGCATTAAGGTTCGGATGAAAGAGTCTCCCAGGAAGCATACTGAATGAGCCGGAAGTGATCTATCACTCGACCTGCTTCCACATTCATCCGGACTCCGGCTGCAGACAATCGAATGACTTCTGCCCGTTTCCAGGGAAAGAAGCAAACCATTTTCCGGCTCGAGGTGGGCAAAAAAAAATCAGCAAAACTTCACTTGCAGCCATTCTGCCCTCTGCCAGACAGAGCTCAACCTGTTAGGGAGCCAGCAAATGCTTCAGCCATTTCAGCAGACCAAATCGAACCTCGTAAGCTCAACGACTTCTCATCCGCACAGCAAGAGGCTCAGCTTTGCTGAACTCCTCCCAATCCAGCGGCCATCTCCATTCCTATGAAAGCCTTCGTTCCATTGTTGAAGAATTTACTTACAATTCTTTGGTGGGTATGGTGCGTGTGTACGTCGAGTGGTGGTGCGTTTTTTTTGTTGCGACATAATAACAGTCAGCTGAACCAGCAGAAGACAAAACGGCTGGTGGTGCCTTTTGCCATTCAACCATTCATACCGGCTGTCATTAATCAGCATCAGTTTTACCTCGTCCTTGCACGACCAACAATGGTCTCCGATGCAAGGTGCCATTTATTGGTAACTGATTGATTGTTTTGCTTTTTGATACGCACTCGAAGCCAAAGATTTGAAGGTATGAATAGTGCTGGGAGGGAAAACAACAACAAGACAGCAAGGCACCACCATAAGGAGGACAGTCGGGGTACAGTCAATAAGGTGCCTGAAACCCCCGAGGTGAGGAGTTCCGGACAATTGATCGACGAGAATATTGAACGATTTCCATCAATCCCGCACATTCGCTCAACCATCCGACCATATGTGTGTGTCTGTGGCTGTGTGTGCGTGCTAATGCTGGCTGCATCTGCTCCAGGAAAAACTGCTCCCTCAGAAGGTGGGTTCTCATTCCGATCCGAGCCTGCAAATGTTCGGAATGGGCATCAAAATACGATCCAAGGGCATCATCGTTCTCTAACATTCCTCCAGCTGCTGCTGCTGTTGCTGCTACTTTCCGCACCTCAGATTCAATGGTAGGTGTTTCGAGAAATTTGTCACCTTCAGTTTTTGGGGGCGTAATGGTTTTATTTGTTTCCGTCCACGCTGGTTCGGTGGTTTGGTGGAGTGTTCCCATTGTTTTGCGCATACAGCGTTGACGCGATGTGTAACACGTGTTACCCGGTGGCTACTCGGCCCCCGGCTAGCTTCTGAGAGCGGACGAGGAAGGTTTGATTTATTGACCGGCACAAAAAAACTGATTTATAAATCGAATTCATCGGAATCGGATTCCTTGATGAATGGATGCTGATTGCTGTGAAACATTGATGCCGTTTTGGGAATCGGTCTATCGAAGGCGCCAGAAGTGATAAGCATATGGATTGTGTTTATGGCTTTTGTTTCATTTTTACAGATGCATATCGTATTGCTCGAGACTTTGACAAGTAACGTTTTATTGCCATATTTTGACAGGAATTTTTATATGTGAAACGTATTTGAAAGGTTAAAATGGAATTGATATTAAAGAATTATTAACTCTACTGAATTCAATTAATTAAGTCAATTAAATGGAAAAAAACTAAATCATATCTTCTACAAGACAAATTTTGTCTTATCTTGATGTAAAAAAATGGCAATCATTGTGAAACAAAAACTGATATATAAATTTTTATGTCCTGCAACCATATAAAGCTAGCAATTCTGTGAGGCTATTTTTTATAAATTCAAAAATAAAGCATCACGAAGCAGTGTACTCACTGCATCGCCGTTAGACATCGTGTTAATACTCAATTTGAAGAAGAATCTATCAGAGAAATTCTTATTCACCTATAGCAGTGATGTATTCGCGTCGAAAGAGGTACAACTAAGACTGTTCCAACGGCTGAAGAAAAAGCCAGCCGAGAGAACCATAGTATTAAAAGTGATCCAAGTTTTATACCGTAATGGTGGCTATGATCTAAGTGGTAGAGCATGCTACCGCGACCGGCAGTAGATCTCCGCTGAAGAGGAAGAGCAGGAAGAGTCTTTCTTGGGTGACCAACGGAACGCTTAAACGTCTGATAACTCTCACGTCGAGTTGCCTATTGCAAAAATTGTCTATACCACTAATTTCCTATGTTATGCGGTATCAATTAGTCTAGTAAGCCAGAAATGGCAGGCATGACCTTAAGTGGTCGTTAGGCCAACAAAGAAGAATAAGAAGCCTTGTTGGTAATCTGGAAATCTATGTCGAAACAACTCGGGAAGCTTTTGGTCGGTAAAAATCTGACAGTACCCAACAGGTGGTCCATTGGGTCTCTATGAAGCTGTTCTACTAGGATATTAAAAAAGCAACACGAAACTAAACCTCTTTTAATATTTTGAGAAGCTTACGGTGGTCTTGTTATTAGTGAAACATAATACCTGTTTAAGGTGTTCCTGCTAATAAAGCAAAAATAGCAGCCATATCACATACGTTATACGCCTCAGTTGCAAGGCAATGATTCTAATTTGCTGCGATCAGCGTTATACAACTTTAGTACAATATTTTAGCTCAACAGTTCTAAAAGCAACCAAGTTACACGTAGTGATTATACATAAAACGCTCAAACTACGATCAGAGACATTAAATCTTTAAGATTGTCTAATGTTAGTTCTATAGCCACCCAGATATAAACGGAGTCGAGCCATTTAAGAGCTTTACATTTACTAACCAAACTTGTAGACTTACGACAGCTACGTCGAAAGGCCACGAATTATCTTATAGAAGTCAATAAATAAGTTGATGATGGCTTTGTGACCAGTGTGGTCATGAGCAAAAGTTGTGAAAAGCTTTTAAATAAACAATCAAAATTGATAAAAATTACAAGCAAATTTTAAAATTGATTCGGGCTTGTAAGTATCAACTAATAATAAGCGTTAATAACTTATTTCCATTTTGATGATAATATTCCAAAGCAATATCTGCATCGGATGTCACTTTCATCAATCATTTAAAACATGCAAAAGAACGCATTTATTTTGTGCGAGCAATGACTTCATGCGTCCTCCTTAACATAACCTTAATTAAGTTCAGTTGTCTCCGGGATTTCTTTCGCTTGCCACGGTCTTGCGAAACGGCACTGAACATGATGTAGTATATTCCCGGCAAACAAACATCCTGTCCGTGCCAATCGTTGACGCAATTCATCTTTCTCTTGGCACTAATTGATTCCACGCTGGGTGGTGTCTAATGAAATTTCCTTCAAATCAGCCGAAGCGATGCACTATCACGGCTTCTCTGCATGGAAGCAGCATCGAGCATTAGCAGTCGGCGACGAAGATATGAAAGCAATCGTTAACGAAGTACTACTACGCCGGCGTAAGCGAAAATCTTAAGAAAAGGCTTCCTTTATGTATGGGTGGTAGAGTCTTTTTCGAGTTTTCACTTTTTCCGCGCCGTGGAATTACTCCTTTCTTGTGCACCATTAGGAAGGTAAGAGATGTTTGTGCCGTTGAAAAACATGATTGAGCTCTCCATCGCACCCTAAAGCATTCTCCAGGCGCTTCGATGTTCCCCAAAGTGCACATCTTTTACGGCACGAGCATATCGGAACGGAGGTAAAGAAACGAAAACACTGCAAAATACAGTTATTCAGGTCAATTTAGTAAATTCAATTTTAGTTTGCACCTTTCGGCGCTCGAATCGGAAACCGGCGAGAAACATTCTGGAGCGAGGAAGGTAGCGAGCCGGTGAGCTAGCTACAACTGTTTTCCACAACCAACAAACCAATGCCGTCACCATCATCAGCTGAAAGCTAGAACGTGTTATTCCGTGTTTCGCGTGATACTTTCCCACGGTCGGCCGGAAATGTTCGAAGCAGTGATCGACGGACGTAACACCGCGAACGAGGCAACGACGGAAGACAACATGCCGTCCTCTCGTCGTTGTTGTCTTGTCTGTCTTTCCTACCAGTTTAAGTCGCTTTCATTGCACAATTTTCCCACGGGCCAACCACCGTGCACAGACAAGCTGCTGGTTTCACTCCATTCAACCTGTCGTTACACATTTGAAAGGCATTTTTCCGACACTGGTCCTTCTGGTGTGGGCCGTGCGCGCGAAACATCAATTCCAATCGGCCGTACTGCTTTGCAACGTTTATAGAAAGCCCGGTTTGTTCTGTTTTCCTGTCGTTTTCTCTCTTCGCATGCTCTACTCGTTGGGTAAGAGGATGCAACCGAAAAACATCCGGCTCAGGTAACGGATGTATTGGGTTGCTCGGTATTTCTTGCCCCTTTGCGCCGTACCGCCCAGGACCTGCCGACGGAACGAGATTGTTAAGCAGGACTATGGATTACACAGATTGTGTGCTTCGTTTTTTTCGCTCATTGCTTCTCCATTTTCTCTCCAAGTCGTATAAAGTAACAAACCAAAAAAAAGAAGCATAGAAAATGCAACCCTCCACCAAGAGGACACCAAAGTGGCCCAAAGTCACTGACAACCGACAAGCTACAAACTAACCCCGGGCGCGAGCACCATTTTACGAGCTGCAACTTTTTTATTGGCACTATTCTTGGCGGTGAGAAAATTACATTTCCTAGCTTCCGCGCTCGCGGTTTCAATTTCGCCCCTAGGCGGCCAGTTCTTTAGCGGTGCGTCTCATCCTTTCGCGTTTCCCATCGCTTACCCCGATCGATCACACCAAAAACCTGAAAGTTGCCCCCGGGATGTTTGGTGTTGGGAGACTTCTTGGGGCAGCGATCGCTTTTCAAGTCGTGCACGACCTTAGTGTTGGTGGAGACGGTTTTTTTCCTAGTACTCTTCTTTACCATTGTCCAATGGCGGGGGTTTTACGGTTTTCCTTCGGACGGCACAGTTCTAGGCGTTCGGGCCGAGATTGCCGGCAGCGCTGGTATTGCTGGGAAACCGGAAACCAACTACAGGCAGCACAAGTGCATCGAAATTGAACTACGATTTAAGCATCATTTAGCTGTGGGTTTTTGCTGTAAAATTGATTGGTTGGCGCACAAACAGACATACACACATACAGACAGTGCTTTTAGCTGTAATTGGAAATTCCACTTTATTTAACACTGAGTCGTTGTCGATGGTGGCGGATTCATACACACACACAGACACATACACATAGGAGCGAGTCGAGCAATGTAAAGAGCCGTGGGGAAGGTTTCTGCTGATTGGTGATTTCCCATCGAATTGAATCGAATAAACAATATTGCAAGGAATTGAATTTTCACCAAATGGCTAAGGAAGTTGGATTCCAGCTGCAGTTGAGTGGGAAGATTTACTGGTTGTTGCCGTATTTACGTGTGGCTTACTTTTAATCAAATTTGATGATTTTGTTGAGAAGATGTGATTTATACAGTGTAGCGTTTTCGTTGTGAGATTTTTTGTTGTGATTTACGGTTAGTTTAGAGGCACACATACAATTGAACATTGAAATCAAGTTTTACTATTTTGCTCTTTCTGCTTAACACAATTTAATAATTTTTTGTCATGAATAAATTTGAATTATAAAATTTTTAACTACAGTGAATTTATAATGAAGTTGTATAAAATTAGGTCGCAAATATTTTAACTAAACCGATTGAAGATACTCGACATTTACGACATTTAAATGAAAACATTTAGGACAAAGCATATTCGATCTATATTGTCCGAGAAGAATGAGATTCGACAGCCCTTGACCTAAACTCTCCTCATCAGAAAGTTTGTCAGAATACTGCAATGACTCATACTCGGTCCTTCGACGCTCATTTATATTTATGTACTACAGACAATGTATTCAAAAGCGATTAACGATTATTTCGTTTAAATCTTATAATACAAACAACACTACAGCTTTATCCGCTGAACAATCATCTCTTTCAAACGATGCTAACCGTTTCATTCATAAATCTTCATTAAAGGCCGTTCCGATACCCGAGCGAAACTCTTCAACCGTGCAGCTAAATATTACAACTGAGCCTTTAAGCCACAAAAACGTTCATTCTTTCCAGCGTCCTTTGTGCGCTGCGGACAAAGAGTGTACTTAATTTTCCGGAAAGCTTTCCCATCGTTCGGGGCGCCAGAGTCCAGAAGTACTCTCATTTCTACCGCACTAACCAACGAATGCACTCCAAATGCTAAAACCAATTTTGACCTCCGAGTTGTAACCGTGCCGGAACCGTTTGGCGGGTTACCCGGCACGCTGGCCATTGCTTCATTGCTCTAGAACGTGCCCGGATCAAACTTGGAGAGCTTTTCCTCAGCGGCTGAAATGAACCCACCGGCGTGCACGCAATCGAGTACGATTGACGAGCCTGGTGGATAATTGTAGACCGGGCGCCACTTCGGACCGGGGCGGTGTAGGTCCTTAAATTCCAAAGATGGGTAGCGTTGGTTGGCACCACCTATCCGATTGGTAGCTGTGCGTGGCACGTTTCGGAATTCCAGCACACTTCAGGTGGGAATGCAATATCGATGCTTCCTATAGACACCCATCGACATCGACACCGCGTCATTATGGGCAGGTTTTGAGTGGTGCGCTAGTTCAAAGGCATTCACGTCCGTGCTACACTCGTCGATGCTTTGATCGTGTTCCACACTGGTGCCGGTGTGTGAAAGCTATCGTTTCCAAGCTCAAGCACTCACAGCGGCAGCGAGTACTTACTAGATGCGCTTAATTGGAAAGTATAGAAATTCTGTTTCCGTTTTTTTTTGTTGTTGCGTGCAAAACCTCTCACCGATTCAATCACCCAACCGATAGTGCGGATCATTATCTACCTCGGTTAGAAATCTCTTCAACTTCCGTGTATGTGTGTGCGTGTGCCCAATAGCTCACACACCTATTTCGGAAAGGCAACTTTCACCACCGGAACAATCACGAGGATTGTTGCTGTATTAACTTTAAAGCCCCGTCAGTAAACCACCGTCGGTAGGTGCGCGCTTATCGTGTCGACGGCAACGGCAACTATCGAACCGAACCTTTCGCAGGAAATTCCCTTTTCGCCGGTGTACCATGGAGATCGACATACATCTTCTTGCCGGCGGGACGACCCAACGCGCATAAATTATGAACCGTTCGTTAATGGTGTGCCGGGCAAACAAATTTATAAATTATCAGATTGATTACGCCGTGCGTGCGTTACGCGTGGTTCGTGTCCTTCCCAGCCACTGCAGGCGGTGGCAGTGGTGACAAACGGTACAAACAGTGCCAACGGCACCATTAGGAAGGATGCCTCTGGCTGGTAGGTGGGAACGCTGCGAGACGCGCTGTCATGGCTGTGGATCGAATTATGATTGCGAGCGTGGCGGGAATTTATGCTTGCCGTTGTATCCGTTTCCGTTTGCTGATTGCCCGCAATGAGACACAATTTAGTCGCTATCGCTGCCTGTATTCCGGAGCTTTGGAAGCGTTTCGGCACACTCTATCTCTTCCATCTTTGGTCCGGAGCGTCCGGAACGCACGCGCGCATGTGTGTGTGTGTGTTCTGTTGGTGCCGAAGTACACACTCCATCGCGCATCCGGCGCGTTTGTTTGCTGGCTGTGTTGCGCTCTCGCTGTTGTCAGCGATGTCAACTACCATGCTTTCCCATGCGCCAAAAACCACACAAACAGTCCCCTAGCTTCGCCTGAGCTGTGCGACACCGTCAACAAACATTAATGGTTGTGTGATAAGGTGAGAACCGGGATTCGGGCAGTACCAAACACGCGTGTAGCGAACATGAACAAAACCTCGCGTACGGATGTCGCATTAGGCTCTCACAGGTCGAAGCGGGAACAGGACAAGCGTAAAATTTACATGGCCACCAGTGCAAATACCTGCAAATGTGATCTTCCCGTGGGTTGGTGGATCTGGTGGGGGAACGAGAGGAAACAAATTCCGGCTCGGTAAATGACTTATCTAATTGTAACCGTGGTCTACACGCACAAGCCAGAACGGAACTATGGGCAAACAATCTTGTTGGAGGTGTTGTACCATTACAGGTGCTTTGAATGATGTGATTTATTTGGGGCAGTCCTGTAGTCCTTGTTTAAATCGCCTCCAGGATCAAGGATTATACGCTTTCTTATTAATATTTAGATAGGTACTAGCAAGGCTTTCAATGTATAGTTTCCCAAACTTATTAGACAATACGTAATATGATTGAGCACTCGTTTATTTTCACCATCAACTCGCTAAACTACGGCACGTCGGCCTACCTAACCGGACACATTAATTAATTTCACTCCGCGTCAAAGTGCACGAGTTAAACAAATAATCGTTTACTAAAAACGATCGCTGTACGCGAGATCAGTAACCGGCAGCGAGAAGCGTTGCACTAATTTGCTCACCTCCGCACCCAACGTTACGCTGCTGATTGACGCTAATGGTGCCAACCGTCAAACGGTATCTAAAAATTCAATCTCGCCGACAAAAGGGTGTTGACACTGACGGGAGAAACCATACGAAATTCTTCTCAAATTACCGATCCCGACTAGCGCAAGCAACTCCAGAGATCGTTAATATGATTAGCTCGACTGATTTGTGACCATTGATTTACTTCGTCAGTTTGCGAAAGCACCGATTATGCTAACGAGGTAATTAATCAGCGCAAAACCGGTGCAGCTGCAGCATAATGCAAATCTTTGGCGTCACCGGCTGACTTGACGCGGAGGTGGATTGTTTAACTGATTAGAGGAAAACTGTTGATGAAGTCGATTACGGCTAAATGGCATAAGTCGCGGTCGGCTCCACTGCCGGTAGAAATTAATTTTGTAGTTTGATGATATTCACTCGCGGCAGTTGAATCGTTTATTCCCAATTAGATTTTTAGTGCGAGTGTGAGCGGTATAGCATCGAACCGCTTCGCAAACCAAGTGAGGTTTTCACCTTTCCCTCGTACAAGATCATGATTGCTCTAATTGAGTGTCCTTCAGATAAATGCTAAACCCCTGCTTGACCTCAACTTAATTGAAACTGAAACAAACAAAAAACAGATTGCGAAACCTAAAACTTTACGACCCATTACCAGCAATCATTGTACCGGTAAGGGCTGAGCTGTCCGCAAAACGATGCCCATCATCCAAACACGTTCACGCTAGTCATCGTTTTTAGTAATGAGCAAACAGAGAATATCAATTTGCATATCCGAGTATGTTGATGTCAGGAGTCGCGTCGAAAGCCCTTCACAGGTTCATTTGCGCATTCCCTCTTATCTCATCCGGTCGTTAGAGCTGGCTGGCCACACAGAGTCATCCTGTGTGAAGTGAGCAATAAATAATTTATGGGTCGGAAAATGGAGTCGCGTCTTGTCGCGTGATTAACTGATACCGCACAAGAACGCCGGGAGTATATGGCCGCCGCCGATGCTGCACGGGTGCTGCTCTCGCGATTCATCAGAACGTACAGGCACAGATTCTGCCACTTTCCACTGGGCCTTATCCGGACCGTCACTACCACAGAGTATCCATCCGTTCAGGCTCGTCACTCGGCGCAAACACGCTGTTAACTCCTTACCGTACGAAAGCCTCATCCTGAACCGCGTGAAGGATCAGTGAAACCAGATTACTACCGCAGCAATAAATAATAACAATCAAATATTTATCACTCGAGCACGAACACCAAGTGGCACCGAGCGCGCCACCATCTACGGTAAGAATGGAAACAGCGGGTTAGTGTGATTCCTACGCGATTTGTTTGTTGTCTCCAGAGAAGAAACTTTCTCCGGGCACAATTCCACCATTTTCCCTGGTTGTGAACACCACACCAACCACCAGCGCTCTAAGCATCACCAACAAAAGTCTCATCCAAAATCGTTTGCCTTAAAAAAGCAAAGGCTCGCAAAGGTCAACAACGCATGCCGTGTTGGTTACTGTAGCGCTCGCACATACACTAACACAGTCAATGCACAGTGAAACTTCGCCGTATTTCAATCCCGTGTGACAGCGTTAATTAAGGAGTGAATTATTTATTGGCCACCAACACGGCACCAAGCAATCCTTGCTCGGCTCAGATCGTGCCGGCTGGATTTTGAATTGAATAAGATTAGCGTGTAATATGTTGCCGATGGTATGTTTTTCGCGTACGCTTGATGGGTCTGCTCCCGCCTTGTCAGCCTGTTGATGCGTAAGCGGTACGTAAAAATATGGCAACTGATGAATAATTTAACGGCCGGAGATCATTTGACATTTAGTGGGAATTGTTTCCCGACAGTACTAGACTGACGAAGCGTAAGGGTTCGGTGGGAACTTAAGAATAGGGAAAG
>KZ062878.1:19513-38262 GCA_002091835.1 Anopheles maculatus
ATATCCACCAGAAAATAAAACAGATCCGTCTTGTGCAACACATCCATTCATACAAACTAGTGCTACACTTTAACAACACCATGCTCCGAAATGCTCATGTTTACGTGGAAATACTAATCCCATTGCACTGGTTTTTCGCCCCCGCTAGCACTAGTTATTTGTGGCTTCCGACAGCTTTAAAAGGACAACATTTATTACGCTACCTCCAGGCCAAACTACGCTTACCTGGAAATGATTTCCGGACTCCGGTGTAATCTTGCCAATATTCTACGCTTGCTGCAGTTACAGGATTACCGAGGAAAGAAGATTTCAACAGTCGCGATTTGAGCACCACTTCTTGGAACTGTAAATGGAAAACAAGATAGAAGAAAGCCACTTGTAATAAGGTTGCAGGAGTTTTACTGTATCATGTTCCACTCGGTGAAAGCTCGTCGAAAAGCTTCACGGCTGCTTTGGTGGCTGTCAGTTGCAATGTAGATTATCTAAGAGGTAAATGTAGAGATAAATTTCTTTCCAGCGTCACGGAGCATTTCTTGTCTGAATCAAGGAAACTAGTTTTTCTTGAACTAGGGAACTCGGTGTAGATGTGTTTGTATCCATCTACGACGAACTAAAAGAGATATCTTAACACTATTTCAGGTGTAGCACTCTGTACTGCCAGCTGATCGTTTGCAAGACACAACCCACCGTCTCAGTCTTTAAATCAGCAAACCAAACAGTGATCAATCTACTTATTTCTCTGACTTCTTAAATTTCGCTTCGAGCATCCGTTTCCCTTTAGTTTTAATAAACATTTGTTTCCAGCTAAGGTCATGCAGAACGAATGAATGTTCTTTCCATCAATCGCGATTCTGCTTTTGGTTCGTACGACTACAACCTTGCTCCTGCAACTAGCTACCAGACTTGAGACACTGGAGCACATTTCAACAACTGAAACGACGCGGTGTAGACCACTATCTTCAGCAGCCACTTCTTTACCATTAAGATCGAGCAACGAACGAATGCTACTGCCTTCGGTTCCAGCTAACGTTGTACCTCTGCACTTAATTTATCTCTTCACATTACATCAACTGCTACTGATGATGATGATGATGATGGTTCTAGTGCTGCTGGGCTTTTTGCTTTTCGTTTTCCCATCACTAGACATATGCGTGCATGTGTATGCTTTGTGTTGCTTTTTTCGATCGTCTCTACCGTGTATGTGTGTAGTGCACGCCCTTGTCTACAGTGTACACATGTACCACGGTACTTTCTTTATGATGCTCTTGCAATCTGATTCGATTTCGGTTCATCGAGTGCTGGGTAAAGGTCGTACAAGTAAGACACTAGGATAAAAAAGTCACAAACAAAAAAAAACACTCCACTACATAAAAGCAAGTGAACTTACCACTACCATTTGGAGCTTTCGTTTGAATCCGAACAGAAATGCGAACAAAATGTTCGATGATGTTGTTAGAGGGATTGTGTGGGGCAAACGGACACGATGGAACAACTATTACCATCAATGCGTCTTTCGTGATGCGATACGGAGAAATTTGAGTGCGCTTGTGTCCCATGTCCGTGTACGAACGGTGGCAGACGTTCACGATAGAAAAAAAAATCTTTAGTTTAACATCGCCGCATCAAACGGGTCTGGAGCGTCTGCAGATTGTTTCTGGTACGTGTACTCATGTTCTACTGTCTTTTATCTAATGATAAAATGAATTGAAAGATCTCCTTTCGATTTACAAAAAGCGATTTCTATTAAACATGTATACTCAGCTGTTTTTTGATAAGAAATTTAGTAGACACATGGAAATTTCTATTTAAACTTTTTCCTTGAAATGTTCGAAGTGCTACGAAAACAAATCTTTTAACACTCTTTCTTACAGTCCGAGATTCTGTTCTACCTTCTTTTCAGGACGTTGCCTTCGTTGCACCAAATGGCGGTTACATGCTAATGGGAACCTCAACTTACATGGGTCTCTGCATCGGTTCGCATGCTAAATGCGCAATCTTTTAAATTTCACCATATCTGGTTTGTTTATGCCTTTCGAGCACGTGCATGTGTGTTTGTTTGTGTGAGTTAAAGCACAGATCGGGTTATGTTTTGGCCGTGAGGCAAGCAAAACGAACACACGAAGCGAAAGTGTTCTAAAACCCCAAAACGGCACTCGAGAGAAATTATTACCGGGAAACCCAACATTCCAGGCGCACATTATTTCTACCAGTTTACCCATTTAAATCCCACACACACACATACACATACACTTCTTCAGCCAGCCGAGATGCAGCAGCTCAACGGAATGGGCGGTGAAAACCTCGCAATGCTTTTGTAGCCTGAAGTAAGGCAGAAGCATTCACTATCCGATTTAAGGATGTTTGGTTTCTCTTACTGGTTACGGCGCTGCATGACGTTTCGATGGCAGCAGTGCTGTAGCAGAGCAGCAAGACCTGCAGCAACAGAAGCAGCTCATGTGGCTTGTTATGCCATAATTTTGAATTGCAGTAGAGAACTAATTATTTTATGGTTTAGCCGCCCCAGACACCGAAGCAGGAGATGTTGCTGCCTTCGCAGAGAAGTTCCTCATGTAGCTTATACTGCGTTGGTTGATGCCTGTTCTCTTCCCGTTTTAATTCGCTCAGCTAACAGGGAAATTGACGTTAAGATAAAAAAAAAATCCAATTTACAACGCCCCGCGTCTCATCACGTTTAATTGTCTGCCCCTGTTTTTTTTTTCACATCAAAACTGTAATTGAGGTTTTTCTAGCATCAAATAAAATAGCGATTTGCATCGGGTGGGCGCTCCGGTGGAAAATTGCATCGGGATTAGTTGGGAAAATAAATTATTCGATCAGAGTAATGCTTTAATTGCTTCATTTGTAAGCGCACCTAGCCATAAATATACGAAAACAATCCAACAAATTCGAACGCCGGCAATCTGTCAGGGGAGTCGCTGTACTTGTGCTGGTGTAAAGAGCTGTTTCGGAAGAAAAATAGGATCCGTTGGGCTCTGGTGGGTTATGGGAAGGGATGGGTGCAATCAGTTCATTTTATGGGTAGGTAAATTTGTGTTTGCAATTTTTAACATACACACACACGTACACACTGCTACTTGCTACAATTCCCACCGGTGGGGCACACGCTTAATGGGAGTTATTATGTTGTTTAGCTAGTAGCTCAATTAATTCCCAAACACTGCCCGAAACCCTATGCAAACAATCATCCACATCAAAGGAAAAGGATAGGTACGGTGGGAAGGGGCAACATGGGGGGGCAACATTCGCCACCATATACACAGCTTGGGTTGCGAAGAGGATTACAAAGCCACGAGGTGTGGCGTTGTCCTTAAATTGAACAATGAAATAAACCTTTCGCTCTCTCGGGATGCAGCAAAGTATGAAACCAATGGAAACAAACAGACCAGCTCAGCACAGAGCTTAAAGTGGAACGAAACAAACAATAATCGTTTAATAACTAACCACCAGCATCTACAAAACCAAATCCCTTTACACAACAACAACATCACACGCGCCTCATCGCGAGAACTGGGCGCGGTGGCCAATGGCCGAAAGAATTAATGTACCATCATGTTAACGGGGCAGCAAAGCGCGCGGAGCACGTGTGTTGCCCGTTTTGTATGCAATAATTACACATAATCCTCGCTGCTGTATAAACAATGCGTGCTGAATGTTGTTGCAAGAAAAAAAATGTGTCGGTATGCTGAGCATCCACACACACGCACACAAACATACAGACACATTTCTGCCTAATGCCCATCGAGGCAGGGATAAACAAGCTTTTTTTTTGCACACTGATTGACGTTAATCATGCAATAAGAATCGAATTTGAAATTAATTATTGCGATTCGCTAGTTTATTCGTATTGTGATCAGTTTATGGGATTTTAAAAGACTTTTGCATGAATTTATATTTCCTAAAACAAAACAAAAAAAAATCCTAAGAGACATAAGTTTTAAACTCCAACGTTTGCATTGAAACATTAATAACTTTACATCAATTTTATGTTCCTATTTTTTATTCATGTAGTACGGTCTAGCTGTATTGCTTATTTTCTTGCTAAATTACTGATTAAATTAACGTTTTCATCCATAAATAATTTTTCCTAAACCAAGGTCCTGTAACGAAAGTTGCTTTACCCTGGCCGGTTTCAACTGCCAACAAAAACGTGCTAAACCCAAACGAACAAAAACTTAAGCTAACAAAATACATCACACCAGCCCAAGCCTGGTGCAGAGAATGTGATAAATTTGCTAAAGCTTTCGCCTTTTTTTGTTTGGAGATTTATTCATTTATTTCATTGTCTCTTTTTCATTTAGCTAATATTTTTTTTCCTCTTCCGTCGCCCTCGATATTGTTTTTGTGTCATGTTTTGTGCTCACCATTAAGTACCTTTTGAGTTTGGGCGTTTGGTGCTGCTTTGTTTGTTTTGTCTCTTTTCTGCTTCGAACAGAATCGGGCTCAACAAAGGATTGACCTCGATGGTAGCAAAAGTTCGACCCGCGTTGAACCTTCCATTGGCCCGTGCCCGCAAAAGAACACTCTTTTGTCTGTACTAACGAGTGTACGAGTTTAACAACCGTCTCCTATCACGATTGCATTTCCCGTGTAAGGAAGCGGCCTGCATTGGCCACTGCTGCATTAGGGTGTTCCTATTGAAGCGTGACAACCGCAGAAAACGAACTCCCCCCAAAAAAAAAAACGATCCGATCCCACCAGATCCGAAATCGATTGGAAAAATTGTGCTCCATCACTCACTCACAGCATCCGGGAAAATCCCGGGACTACTGCACACGCCACACCGCAATGGGAAGGAAAATCGCGCCGTAATGCTAGGGCGGTTCCGGTCGTGAAAGTGAGCTACTCATGGTCCTTCTCCAGGAAGGGCGTGCCATAGCGCGAATCTCTACCCGGTTTACCATCATCGACGGCAACCACAAAACGCTAGGATGACCATGTGGATCGGCTAGAATTGGGGAACCAGGGAGAAAAAAAAACAATAAAACAACTTTTTATGTGACTTTGGGGCTATTAGATTATCGATGTAATTCCATTTTATGACCGGAAATACCGACGTTGGTTGACCGCAAGCCGAAACTCTGTTACAGTCTAGCCCAACACCGGACACTAGTTTGCTGCCGAAGTCATGCCCGACGTTTGTCGCACCCGTTTTCACGGGGCAAACGGATTGAACTTCCCGGCAGCCCGAAGTGGTAACCGCCGGCATTGCTATGGGTTACAGTTGAATGGTTCCAGTCGGGGGCTGATTTAACTTTGAGGACTTTGGGTGCCGTAAAAAAACACTCTCAACCCGATATTCTCATAAAGCGTCAACTGAAACAGCTAGACGTTAACCTTAACGCTATGGCAACCGACACTCTTATCACACTCGTCCAGGAAAAGCTTATCGCAACCAAAAAAAAAAGCACCAGCCAAAAAAGAAGACCATCCTTTGCGCAACTGGCAACTACCATCATCACTTAACATTATCCGCAATCAAATACGGTAGTAGGTCTAGCGTATAGCAGCACCTCGTCCATCTCATTGGTATTCCTATCTCAACCGTGACGAATGGCTTTGTTGTCGACTGACTCGAACATGGATACGGCTCCTTTCCAACTCTGCCATCGTCCCGACAACGTCTGGCGCTTCGAACGATTAACTGCCGTGTCCGAGCGTAGCCAGTTCGATGCTTCCACTACAAAGTGCTCGTTTCGAGAATGAAATGCGTTTTTCGTTTGCCGTTCGTGCTGTAAACTGTCCTCTTGGCTTTTTGTGTTACTCTTCCCCTAAAGGCACGCTGTTCTTCAAACAGACTGCCGGTCAGCAAGATTTACTGCACGCAAAATCCGCGACAGCTCCACAAAGCAATCATCCAAAGCGGGACATCCAGCAAAAGTTGAAGACAAATGGCTCCAGTGTCGGGGTCTGCTTTTTTTTTGTGTACCTTTTACTTTTTTGGACGCGAAATCTTTTGCTCCTAACGCTTGCTCGACGGAACAAACTGGACGGGACAAAGTTGTGGATACTAATTTACAGTAATTGAATCTTGAAATGTATCTTTGGGACACTGGGAAGCTGCGGAACGAACACGATCCCGCGGGGATACGCGGAACGGCGTGTCTTTTTATGCGCGTGTTACGTTGACGCTTGAATGGAGCGCTTTTGCTGCAGGATCTGCTCGCGCTAGTAGTTTCGCCGTTTCGCCGGTTCGCAAACGGCACACGGAGGATGATCAAACGTAAGGAGATACTTTATTAGCACAACGTTTTTTTGCTTCTTGTTCGCGCGTTCTCTCGTGTGCTCTTTGTTGCTGTGGTGCTTTGTGTTCTGTGCCAATGCAGTCGGCTCCGTGCGCCTTCAACGTTGAATGGAAACGCTTAAAGTCCAATTCACAAAACAATCTTAAACATTGTTGCCAAACGGTGGCTGTGTGTATATCTTCAGCTGCCAGGTTCACAAGGGGACGCAGCAACACGGACACACCGAAGAGCCGAGAACCGACACAGCACAAAACCGTACACCGTACTTTTGGGTTAGTGAAATGGCGCATTTGGCGTACCGCCACCATTTTGGGAAATCGAATAATTCAGTTGTTTCAGCCAGGCCGGCAAGCAGACGAAGCAACGGCCGTTGTCTCCGCGCTTCAGGCAAGTAGGCAGCTTCGGTAACCGATTTAAAGACGCTTCAACAACACAAACCACGAAACGGAGAATGTTGGCTTCGATTTCCGCCGCTTAAAAGTTGAACAATCGTAAAACAAAAACTTTCCACGCGCCCTAGCATAACTTTAACCAGTTTGTTCGTTCCGATTTTTCTGGACCTTGGGACCATTGTGTGTGAGTTTGCCTGAGTGTATTGTCTAGTGGATGAGAAAAACGTTGTCGCTTAAGTTTTTCTTTCCCTTGAAGAGGGAGGAAAATGGTGCAAAAATGGCCCCGCCACCTCATTCGATAACACTTCTCACTTAATACTTTCCGTTCCCTGAGGGGGAGAACAGAATGAAACGAATAAGCTGATGGAAAATCGATCCAGCACTCGAACGCGTGGCTCAATCAAAATAGGAATGGGAAACGATACAATTGTCGCGTTATTGACGTCGAAATATTTACACTTCATTTAAAATTGATTGCAACCTTTGAATGCGCTATGTCGTCTTAATTTGGCGTCCATTTTAGTTTGCTTCTTTCGCTCTTCACTCATACACTCCCTACTGTATTGGATCGTATAATGGATAATGGAGTTTGGACGATTGAGTGTTGAAAAGACGGCAACCGATTCCGAGCGGCGAGCAGTATTATTCTTCACTTCAAGGAATCAGATCCTCTGATAAGCACCCCGAATGGGTACATACTGCACGGTGGGTGTGGGATGGGTGGGCAAGCAAAATATTGAAACGCCGAGTGACGTGATGTTCCATTCCGTTCGATGATGCTTCGGAACGATGGGCTTGGGAAAACTGTTTCGACTGCCACTCCCGCTGCTTCTCAGCGCCGGCTGCTGTGAGTTGCCACTTGATGGAAATTGTTTCTATTATGAGCAAACAAATTTTCCCATACTGTTTCCCACCAGCCAGCTCTGGAAAATGGCTTTTGGCACAAGTTTCGTGAAGGACGTGGTTGGGCTGTTGTTGAACCGTTGGACCACGGGCTTTCGGCTCTTCGGTGGGCCATGTTTATTTTCTCGGTATATGTTTGGTGCCCATTTTCTCGGCATATTCTTTCCCTTGCTTACACGTAGATGAGTCGAGACATGAGATGAGTAAAGCGGAATGAATCCACAATCGGTGTAAGATGGGGTGAGATAGAGGGTACCAAATTGAATGACCAAAAATGTCAACAAAAATCAAACACAGCTCGGCAGTGAAACCATTTTCTTTTATCGATTACGATGCCACCGCTTCCGAAACGTGCCAGCGTAGCCCGAAACATCACCAAGAACGCTGGCAAGAGTGGAATAAAAGCTGGCCCAACTCGTTAGGGCCACGCGTTTGGGCCCGAAATTTGGCGCTGCACTCTCTCTCTCTCTCTCTCTCTCTCTCGCTCTCTGTTATGATTTTCCGCTGTCGATGGGCATAATGGAAATTAGGTTTAAGTTCGGTTGGAATAAATTGTTTTTCGCTTTCGCTGTCACCGAATGCGAATCAAGATGTGGCTTGGTAGCAAAATTTGTTGGCAGCGTTCTTCGCCGATCGAGAAATCGGGTTTGGGTAAAGGATTGAAATTTTAGAGAAAGAACAAACGGCCAATGTTTGATGTATAATTTTGTCTGGCATCAAATTGGCCCATCGTATCACGGTTTGGTTGTTTTCAATCGTCTGATTTTGTTTGGCTTCGGTTTTAGTTTCTTTTCTTTCTCATTTATTTGAGGAGTTATGCTAATGTGTGTGAGTGTGTGTGTGAGTGTGTGCTTTTGTAAATAAAAAAATAAAAAAAAACTCTTTAAAATGTGTTTAAGTCAAGCGTTAAATAATTTAGCTTGAGAAATATATCAGAAAAGAGAATCTTGGGAGATTTTTTTATTAGAGCTTTCAAAATTGACAAAACTTCTGAAGTAACTATTGAGAGCAAGACGCTCAGAAAGATTTTGGGTCCTTTATACATGGAAAAACAATAGAGGAACCACGGCAAAGACGACCCCTTTTCCTAGCATGATCTTAGTATTATGCAGGCTCCTTATACGATTCTTCTTATACGAGGAACCGACTGTGTTCTAGGCGCCCATTCCACCCATCAGAAAAATCTATGTTGTTGTTGATATTTCAACATCTATATTCTTATGACTTTTGACTTCAAATAATATATGATCGACTTCGAATTGGCGATCACATATCTGTGCATTAGCTCTGAGCAAATCCGTATTTTTTAGCAGAGCCACCTACTCGCTTCTTTCAAAAACTTTTGCTGCATAGGAGTGTTTCATACCAACATTTTTATGTCATTAGCGCAACCCAGGGCTATGATCTATTTATAGGCAGGTAGTCCCCGAAGTTTGGGGCGGCCCGTTGGCGTAAACGATAGCGGCGCCGGTCTTCCCCCTCAGGACGCGGAGTTAGAATCCCGTCGGACCGCCTCCACGTGCGCAATACTGTCTATCCAGCTACGTGTAAAAACTAAGTCACATAGAGCTAGCTAGGCCAAGACCTCACGAGGTTGTAGTGCCAAGGAAGTACAAGAAGAAGTCCCCGAACTTTCCAACTCCGAGTCTTGGATAGTCACTCTCTCTAGCACCAGATTGAATAGAGAAGTACCAACTGTCTGGGGCAAGCTCTTGGTGGCAACTAAATAATCACCTTTACAAGACATGTAATGTTGGTAACTGCCATGCCTAGTTAGGTTGGCTAGGAAGCTCCAAAATAACTCATTGCGTATTATACTTTTACCCTAGCAATGCGTCGTGGCAATTGAAGGTCAATGATATTTATAGTCTTATATATTTCTATCTTAAATTTATGCATGTGCATATGATGGGCGGACCTCGTATATTCTTCATGGAAAACATGAATCTAAAAAGTCATATGAAAAATCGACTTCAGTGGAGTCGAATTGGATGAAGATGAAGTCGCTCTACAGTTCATATCCCGAACCTATTTACAGACGTGGTATTTATCAATAGCTTTATTTTTGTTCACACCAAAACTCCTAGTCTCTTTCGTTTAGTTTAGGCGCCGCTTTCGTTTAGTCCACCAGGCTGTTACGTAGTACCACCGAAAGTTAAAATATTAGTCTTTTTCCGATGTAATACACCTTAAATTTAATTATACAGCTAGAATTATTGTACTTAATTGTGAATTTTATTCAGTTTTAATAGTATTCATGTTATGATTATTTAAAAAAAAATGACTATTGCTTTATTGTTTAGTCATTTGATGACCAAAATTAGTTACAATAATTTCTCTTAATCTCTGAACGCCGTTGTGAAACAACATTTATCTATTAAACATCTGTTTTCCACTGGCTGTTCCACACTAATTAGGACCCTCTACCATACCATATTCTTCTGGTACCGACTATACCTCACAAATCGAAAAAAAGAACTTCGGTAACTTTCGAACCCACGCGCCAACAGTTGTCTGGAATGCCTAAAAAGGAACATCCAATCCACCGGAACCAGATCTCCAGCCAGTGCACGGGACTGGTCAGGATTAAACCTGTCAGGCCATATAAATTACCTAAGCCCTGGAAACATCGAACCAGTTCGCACGCAGATGTGACATAATTTAATGAACGTGACAATTACCGTTTGCACTCGTGTAGCAAAGCTGTGTAGCTACCGGAGACAGTGCGGCGTGTACGGGTGCGCGTGTCTGTCTATAGGATTTCAAGCTAATGAACCCATTGACGTGGCTAGTGGTAAACACATACACACACGCACACACACACACACACACACACACACACACACACATGGGGAGGTTCAATGGCAGATCGGGAGGAAACTTTTCGAAGAAAAACAAACTCCAACCACTTCCATACGGTGCATCCGTTCTTCGAATGGTTTCGGCCATCTTCAACGCGTAAGCTACCGATCCGATGTGTGCGTATGTGTGCCGGTACTGTTCACTAAACTCGATATCACTTTGTTAACGTTTTCCTTTGTTCGTTAATTACTTGTGCTTTTCTTTCCTCCAGTCGGTTTTTTTTTTCGCCGCTGTTGTGTTGTTGCATCAGCCTTCTGCTCGAATAACGATTCGTAACAGTCGGAACTGTAAGCCTGAAGGCCTTGCAAAATCCTAACCAAACAAAAGCGTAGCAAAATAATAAGGCAGAGAAACATATCACCCAGCACACGCGCCTTCTTCATCGAAAGCGGTCGGCTACCGTCCTCACTGAATGTGAAGATAATTGTGCGGATCCGGGCGCGTCTAGGAAAGGAACTTTGCAAAAGGCAGACTTTCGCACTTTCCTGTGTGCGTAAACATCGCTCCACAGTACATGATATTGGAGCTGCAGGGGCGATAATGAAGTTTGCTATCTGTGTGCCTGGCTTTCCACCAACGAACACAATCCTTTCCCGATGCTCCGCCAGAAATATGACCGTTCACGGGTTTCCGCTTTGCACCAGTCCCGGGAGAACATTTTCATGTTTTCACATAATATTACACCACCGCCAGCAAAACGCTTTCCTTGACACACAAGCAAACGGAAGAAAACGTTCAAGATCGAATTCGAACCCGATCGTAAGTACGAAACCCGAACGTGTGGTCGTTCTCTCGGGCGGCTAACGGTGGTTTCCACTTTTCACAGCTGCCTTTTTGTGGCAAATTAATTGAACTGAACTCGTTCGAATGGTAAGGATGCGAAACGACTGCAAATGTACCATATGGTACGGTTGGTATTGGTTTCTAAGCTTCCGTTTACGTCGGAACAGCGTGTGTGATTTCCGATGTTGCCTGGGAAACCCGCCAACAAGCAATCGTGCCCGCCATCCTTGTAGAACATAAATAAGTGCCACAAAAGCAAGAGTAATGTACTTCTTATTCAATGGTACGCAAAAATATGCCAAACGAATTCTTTTCCATCCCGTGCGTTCCATTTACCGGAAGGAGCAATCCTTTCCGAAGGGACACCTACACCATACGCAGATACCCGATACACCTTTGAGCGGAATACCGATTTACGGTACCGATAAGACAACCCAAAACAGGACCCAATAGGCAGTAAATTATGTTTATCTTTCTTTCGGCTGGTTTACGGGCACATACTGTACAGTCAACATGGTCTCTCGCTCCACTGATAATGTGTTCATTTTTGATTCGTACCCAACTAGATAACACACATCCCTACATTCCTGGTGTCAGTTGGCGAAACGCGATTGACCTGCTTCCTGTTCCCGGGGATTTTTTGTTGTTGTTGAAGGTCTGCTTCCCTCTTTCGAGGTGTGTTCTCCAGGTATGTGTCCCATACGTGTAGTTCCGGCGGATTCCACCACGCTCTAAAGCCACATTCCGCCAAAGAAGATTTTCGCCGCCAGTAAAAAGAGGGAGCCAAGAGATATACAAGCAGCGGAAGATACACGAGCTGAATTAATGAGCAGAAAGGATTCGGTCATGAATATATTGAATGGTGGCCCGCCTTTTGGATTCGGTGCCAGATTCGGGCTGTGGCACAACGTACCTACCTTAATCGGAACCCATCGGCAGGGGATGGAAAATGCCGGCGGAGCAACATAGAATTGAAGTGAGAAAAAGAAATTTAGCAGGAAATAGGACCAAACCCGATAAGAAAAATTGATCACATTCTGGGTTTCCTTTCCGGGATTTTTTGTTTTGTTTTTCATGTTCGTGGAAGGGCGACCTGTGTGCGTGTGAGAGTTTTTTTAACTCTACTTGAAACCTCCTTCACCGATTTTCCTATCAACGTTCTTGAATCGCTGCTGAAGTACACTTACCCACGTGAAAGATTCTCCCGATGCTCGAGATACGGTCGGACAAGCCGATAAAGTGAAGTTAATGCGTGAAGCTACATACTGCGGAGAAAGAACGAACAAAGCAACGGGCAAAAAAAACGAGTTTCCAGCTCTCTGATTCCGAAGCTAAGTGGAAATCCTGCAAGAAAAAATCGAGGGCAAAAGTTACGAACGGCATAAATATTCATAACCGCATGTATGTTGCCACTGTTTCCTTCGGTGCTCAGCACCACCGAACCACCCGGCAGTTCTTGGCCATGATTATGGAAGGGCGCGCGCGTTGAGCTCAATGAAATTATGGCTCAGCAGCGCATCCGGGAAGCCATCCCAGCGTTATGGGCCACATTCCGTCACGCGTCCGTCCTCACATAACTGGTGCGCTAAATTTCGCGAAAACGAAGTGAAAAACGCGCCTCCGAAGCGCGTGCACGAAGCGCCGAAAGTGGCACAAGGATAATTGAAACAATCAGCAGCGGAATCATTAACTATGATGAAGAAGCTGCTCCTTGGCGAGACAGACGATTTGTACCAGTTTATGAGCCGTGGGATGAATTCAGCAGGATGTGATTAATGTTCGATATAAGCAAGACTTTATCATGTTCCGCACACACACCGCAAGACGAATATGTTTTTCACTTTACGGTTTTAAAAAAATGTGGCCTTTTTTTGGTTTTTGATGCACACCCCTGTTGACGTAAACAAATCACACTTAAAATTCCACCGAATCACCATACTTTGAATCGAGTTTACTTAGAAAATTAATTCTCGGTATAGATGCTTGTCCGGATGTTTCTTGGAAGGTTGGATTTTTGGGCTAAAATGCGTCTCAAATCACAGCTTCATGAGAAGCAAAATAAGTTTCATATTGGAACTTTTGTTTTTTGGACTCTATCACAATTTTCAGCAACTCACATTGGCTATTTTGAGATCATGTTTATGATCTTCGTTCTCTAAACATTTTGGTTTTTATCATTCAACTTAAAACTAGCACGGGAACTGCATCGGACATGAAAGTCATTTCAAATCCACATCAAAGCAGACACTTTCGGTTGCATATCGATAACAAATCGTCACGGTTCTGATCTTTCTCACAACACATCGCTGTATCAACCCACCCATTCACCCACAGGAGCAGATTGATTTCGATCGTTTGATACGCATGAAAATCAGAAAAAGTTGATCAAATAAATGGTCTCTCTTTGCTTGCTGGTCCCTGTACGCTCGTTTGCGGCCGTTCAGTTGAGAGCTATCCGTAGGTAAAACAAAGAACAAAAAGTGAATGAAACAAACTCATGCCCCTTCGGTTACCATGAACAAACACGGAACAGTTACAGAAATAATTGAAATGAAAATAATCGTACTGCCCCTTTCAATCACAGCTTAATTTAAATCCTAATTCGCATGCTAGAAACAAACCCCCTTTTTTTGCTGTCCGTTTGCAAGCCAATCGAAGTGTTTGAGTTTGGCTGACTGCACCGGAAAATTTGGTTTGGAAAAGGTTTTCCGGTCAGTGATTTTGTGCGAAGTTAGTTTCACCTGTTTTGTCATGGTTTCTCTGTGGCAGTTGTGAGTTCTTTTTTGTTCTTGTTTTCTATACACAATTTCTATACACGACAAAAAGGGTTACCGATTTAATGCCTACCTTACAAAAAGCCTAAATTTCTCAACCAAAAAAAGACCACTTCAGTGCACCAGAACGTATCAGTTTGTAGGTGTGAATTTTGTAAGCAAACAATGAACACTTCACAGAGCTTTACTGTGTTACTTTATGCGTCCGATAAAGCGGAATGAGATAACAACAGTTGAATTGTCTGAAGCATAAAGAAAAATAAAATCTTTCTAGTCTGAGCTTTTTGTTTTTGCAAAACTGTAGAAAATCGAGAAATAGTTTGCAAAAAAGTGCAATTAGGAAAATGCCGGAAACAGATAAAATCAAAACATATCCCTAAAAAGTCTTACAGTTAAAGATTATCTTAACCACATCATCAACTCTTTCATTAAACTGGGATACTTTTTCGATCAACAGAAGCAGATTAAAGTAAAAGTATCTTCCGGTAATCAAACCCAATAAAATCATTGCTGAACGTAGTTTGAGTAGCATAAAAAAAATCAAAAAAAATGTTGGAAAAACTCATTGAAGGAATGTTGACAGCAACAATAATATCCCTTATAAAAATTCAGCCATCTATTGCAACTACATATCAATATCAAAGGCTTTCAAACCATGTAAAAAATAAGTGCGAAATTTAATTATCTTCAGGCATGATACCCATCGAAGCGCAAAAGCATTTGATATAATATACCATATGTACAATACAGTATGTTACAAAAACTCATATCAACAACCCATTGTGAAGCATTAAGACATTAAATTTATTTAGTTAACACTAAAATCTCAATTGATTTACAAAGAACCACACTAAAAATTAACTTCAGCGCTATTTCCAGTGCAAAAACGAAGGGATCATAAAGAAAACAATTTCTATTATGAGCAGCAGCAGATAAAACGTAGACATTTGTAAAAACAAACAAGTTTCGAGGCTATTCATACTTTGACACAACTTCATCGTTATGTGTTAAATCCCGGAAGTATGTGAGTAGTCTCCGGCCCGTACACCAGGCGGCCAACGCATTAAAACCGAAACGAACCAAGCTTACTGTTATAAATGAACGTTTCATTACAGGCGAGCATCAAGCAACGTACACACTTGCAAGCTGGAAGCTCTTGTTCAATCATCTCTGCCACGCCGCCACTCCCAGCCATCAGCTCTCTAATCCTGGCCAGTGTGTGACCTATCCTTCAGTCTCTTTTGATGCTATGAAGTTTTATGAACTCAACACTTTTTCATCGTCTCGTTTTATTTTATGACTTTGTATTACTGAATATAAATAACATATCGTTGCCATTTTCTGCTCTCGGTCTACCTAGCCAGCACACTGGTCATGAAGAGGCTATCCTTTGGCTCTAACACTTTTGCCGCACCACAGGGCCAAGCATCTGGGCAGGGATTGGAAGCCTCGGAGGATGGAATTGTTGAAGGTTGGCGTACAAAATTGAAACAATTTATTACTGCATGTTGTTGCCCATTCCGTACCGCTCGGCTCGGCATCGTCCTCACACTAGAGCATCTAAGGTTCTCTGGGTTTCTACCGTTTTTTTTTTTTTGTTTTGCAATCGGATCCTTCATCGGAGCAAGCAACAAAATGAATCTCTCCAGCCCACTGCCATCTTCCGTCGGTGTATAGCGTACGGCCGAAGCCCCAAACCGAAAAACGCAACATAATCTTCACGAAATGGATGTGCTTTCGCTTGCATCGCGTCCGTTCCTTGCCGCTCCACCCCAAACTGTCCGCTTTAATGGGTGAACAGGGTCTGTTTCACATCCGCACCACAGATGCGAAGAAAAAGTGTGAGTAATTTTCATTTCCTTCGCACAAAAAAAAAACCTTCCCCAGCTGGACTGGAACATTTTTCCGTGGCCCTGCTTCTTTTGTAAGTGTCCTTCGCCTTCTTATGCTTTTGTGTTCTCTGTTTTAAGCAGCACCGTGGGAAAGATTGGGCAAAGTGACGCGAAACATGACCAAAAAAAAAACATCAAGCAAACGAAAACTGGAAACAGGACGGGAAAACCTTCGCACAACAAATTGCGCCTAAAACGAGGAAATATGCTTCAATTTTCCACCATACTGGCTTTATGGCTTTTGATGTGGCGCCGGTGCTCGCTGCCCCGATATGCGCCGACCGGGTGTATCCACAAATCGGAAACTTTTCCGGAAAAACGCAACTAGCACAAGCAAACACACACACAGTCAGAAACACGTGAGCGACGATGAGCTGGGGCCAAGGTGCGTTTTGTTTTCTTAGTACACACTAGCGGATAAATTCGGTTTCATTGCATTCCGCGGGCAGATTTGCGAACAATCGCTTTCAGCTTTCACTTGATGATCCGCAAGCACCATTCACCATCAACATTTTCATCATCATCATCCTCAGCATCGTGTCCGCATCCGCGCTATACTTTCGCTCGGCCGTGACGGAACTTCGGCAGAAGCAACCCGACACAAACCATGTTGATGCAACCAGCCTTGCCTAGCTTGCACGCGTGCGAAATGTTAGTGTAGAGGATTTTAATTCACGCCACCCGTACCCGGCCATGGCGAATGGCGAATGTGTGTGCGAGGTATACAAATGGTTCCCACCGAAAACTCGGTGCAAAACTTTACCGCATCACATAACCACATTTCAACGAGAGTTGTAAACATTTACTTTTCTATTTGCTCACTGACCGGGAGAATCCAACAGCGCACCGGCTCTGTAGGCTGCCGGTGTGTGCGCTAGTTTTTCTCCACTCGCAGCGCTTGCGAAGCGTGCAAAATTTTCCACCTTCCGGCAAGCGCAAATAGCCGGCGAACACCATTGCAGCCCTAAATACTGCCGGCTCATACGGCGCAACACGAGCATACCAATCTCGCGCGTATGCCGGGCATGGGCTCGCTTGGGCGGCTAAACAGATAAGCTTCTCAGTAAGATATCATACACCTTGGCCAGGGTAGTTGAACGAATTCTGTTTCGGCTCCAACACATCCAAAACTTTCCCTTTTTGTGTGTCGGGGTGTGTGTGTAACGGAGCCAAGCACAGGAAAATGCGTTTAGATCCGACCCGTCGATGCGGGTTTTGGAAGGGACCGGTAGCGTTTACTTTTCCTAGCGAACGGCAAACCAACCAACCCGGTCCGTTTCCGGTTCGGCCATTAGTGGGCCATGCGCGTCGATTCGTGCTAAGTGAATGCCTGCTGACTTACTCCACAACCTGCTGACTGCCTGTTCGCCTGGGCCGTTTGCAACAAGCAACCGTAGCGGATGGTTTATGCTTGGGTCCGGGAACGAATCCATGACGACTTCGTGGAAACGCGTGCAATACGCAGCTCACCCCAAACCAGCGGGACATTATACTGACGATCCGTGTCGAGTTTGGAGCAGCAGTAGCAGCAACAAGCCATCCAAGAGCACACACATACAAGCACTCTCTCCATCTTTCGCTCTTCCTCTCGCTTCAATCCACAATGTTTCACAGAGCTGAAGCAAGAAAAAAACGCTCCGAGACTCCGATGGCAAGTCTGATAGAAACTCAAACAAACGCAGCATTTCCGGGCAATCGTCACAATTGCGGGCTTCGTTACCACCGTGTCCACTGGAATGGGTACCAAAAAAAAAAGGTTACCATCACCAACAAGTTCGGATTGCTTTCGGCAGTTGGCAATCAAATATTAAACTTTGCTAACTACGCTTAGACAAGTTGCTGCTACTTTCGCTGGCAACGCTACATACTTTCCGGTTTGCATTTGCCCGTCTACATACTCCTGTCCCACTGCACACCTGGCTACACTACCAAGTTGACTTAAGAAGCATAATTCACGCCCCAGCAACTGTTACTACTTCCGGTGGTCCAGTCGTTTGGTCGGTGCAAAAGCGTTCTACCATACGCTTCGTTGCGTGCGTTGTGGATACAGTATAGCACAAACCCCCGTTTTTCCCCCACCAATGGAGGGAGAACAACGGGATGGAGGGGTGGTCTGTGGGTGTCCGAAAAGTTTTTGCACCCCAACGAGCTCACTTCAATTGTGCGAGATCCGAGGGAAAAGGGTTGACACTCGCATACCCGGCCGAACACACAATAACAGTTCCGCCAGATGACGCCATAGATGAGGACAGGTTGTGTGTGTGTGTGTGCGTGTATGTGTGTGAAGGAAATCACAGTGGAAAGTTCAGCACCATCCCGACGGTGGGACGAAGTGTTTCAGAACCGGAATGGGTGGTGTATTAATGGGTACTTGGTAGGTCGGTCGGTCGGTCGGTCGGTTGTGCCGAGCATCAAGCCTTGGTATCGCACTCGGCCACGGGTGATAATGCCAAATGGTTCCGTCGATCATCGACGCTCCGTTTCACCGCAGTGAGATGTGCCGATGTGTGCGGGAATGCGGGAAGAGACTCACCGTACAACGGGTATTCCGATTCGCATTCGAACCCATTTGGTGTTAATGGGTGACCGGTTGAACTTTCCCCTTTTGGCCACGTCTTTGCTGCGGTTAGTTTTCCCCACGCACTGGCACTAGCGTCAGTGTGTATCGCTTGTGTTTTGTTTTAAGGTTCATTTAGACACTCAACAGGACATGGCCGGGTCAGCTGGGTGGGCGTCGCCCGTTAGATTGTTTGACCGTTATGTGTTTGTGTTTTTGTTTTCGAAAAGTTACTCTTAAGTGTGCTGTTATGCTTTAGTTCCTAATGAATTAGAAGCTGCTGGCTGGGTCAACACGGAGGCACCTTGTGCATCTCCAGTCTG